>JACEGR010007936.1:0-42823 GCA_014170235.1 Listronotus bonariensis
ACACGGAAAAAATCCATTTTCATGAATGTCAACAATAATGCTGTTTTGGATATTTTACAAAATGCTATATTTTTGTTTATAATTGTACAATATTCTAATAAAATATTATTAATAACCTAATCAGTAAGTTTTAATTTTTACCATTAAATTGTTTTTAATACTTTGTAGCACAACATAGAACTGCATGTTTAATAAAGTAACAATAAGTTTTGTAAATCTGCTTTGCAGTTACTAATATTAAAAATTGGAAAATTTTATTAATTAAAATACATTTCTAATTTTAAAATTTACTACAAATACTGCTTAATTTTACAACAGTACTTTTTTAAACTTTAAGATCTAATATATTTAAATTTGTAACATTTTAGTAACCAAAATTTTTATCTTAACTTTCAAAATTCTCTCCAATTCATAATAAATTGTAAAACAATAAAACTTCGTAACCTTCTGACAAAAAATATTAATAGTTCTTAAACTTTATTGACCAAAAACCCATTTCTTGTTATAAAATGTATTGTAATTTGTAGGAATTTTGGAAAGATACCGTTTAAATTTTATGAGAGTTAAATAGCGACTTGCATATATCTTGCTATCTTTGTTGTACGTATTAAAACGTTATTTACATTATAATCTGCGTATTATTGGCATCTTATCTTTAAATTGCCCTCCCTACCCTCGACACAGTTGCCAAGTTTCGCCACCTAAGACAAGGAAAAACAAAGGTTATTATTAAAATCAAATAGTACTTAAAGGTACATTTTTTGAAAGACAATTAATACCAAAAATAAAATAATAAGTATAAATAAGCCTATTACGGGTAACAATGAAATCATTACCGCGCCTTTTATTTTCTTAAATCCAAACATAACACTTTTAAATTTTACGATAATATTGTGTCATCTGGTGCCGATTTTGGATATAATAACATAGACCTGTTTTAAGAAGACAATCTTTATAAACCAAAATGTTCAGAAAGAAATGCTTGTTTTAATTTTAATGCAGATATAATACAGGGTGTTCCTTTTAAATTTTTGAAGTAACATTATCGGGAAAGTCAATATTCGCAGTAGTAGTATTATTATTATGGCATTAGTAGATAGATTATCTAAGGATAAGTTAAATTAATAATGTTAATTTTGCTCGATACTCATTTGTTTTTCGATATAATAGCTATGTTTATATTAATTTTGACTAAAATTAAAAATATATTTGCATAAGCCTTGTGAAACTTATACTTTTTTAATGTTCTCGGTAATATTAGAATATACAGGGTGTTCGAAAAATAGACGGAGATATTATAATGTACGATTCCTTGTCAAAAAATATGAGAAAAAGTTTTTATAAACATGAGTCCTCAAATTTTTCGTTCTGAAGATACAGGGTTTATTTTTTCGGCGTTTAGTCGGCGAGCGTAGTGCAGCGGTAACGTACCAGCTTCTCACCGCAGCGATCCGGGTTCGAATCTCGGAACCGGACGTTGGCATTTTTAATCGCTCGTCACCTCACAGATGGCTTGGCAAACCACTGTGTAGTATTCTGCCAAACCCCAGGTAGTAGTTATTTCAAAAATAACGTCCGTGGCGGCACTACCGCGTTGTATAAAAGGTGCTGTGAAATGCAAATGCGTGTTTCAGTGCTTGGATAACGTTGACGGAACAGCGTGAAAAAAGGGGGTTAAACATCTAATAACCCGACACCCACGGTACTCTGGTACTTAGGCATAAAGTCTTCGTGGAGTGTTAAACAGATAAAAAAAAAAAAAAAAAAAACAGGGTGTTAAAGTTTTCAAAAAATTTTAAAATTTCTAAAACACTTTTTTATATAACATTTGTTAGAGTAGATATAAATTTTATTTAATAAAGTATTTGTTGTTGTTGTCACATAATTGCCAACAAGAAGGTATAACACTTAATTAAAAAAAAAAAATGCCGTAATGTTTCTTGTATGGTCCAGGATTATGTGTAATTTCGCGAATTTTATTTTTTTCTGAAAAATGTATCAAGATATGTACGCAAAAATTTGAAGACACAAAAAAGTTGTATTTCTAGGTCTTATATCCGGAAAAAATATAAAAGTTGCAAAAAGTCAGTGGCGTACATTCTTTTGTCAATAATATTAGCTAGGATGTGTCCCGCGCCGCCACTGGTCTCACTAATTAAAATTAGTTTAGGGCTTAATTAACTTCTATTTTAAAAAATACTACAGCCAAATTTTATTAAAATCGGATAAGGCATATTTACGATATTAATAAAAACCCGATTTTCTTTTTAAAGTTTGACACCCTGTATCATAGAAACAAAGCATTTACAGACCCATGTTGATAGAAACTTTTTTCATATTTTTTAACAAGGAATCGCCCATTAAAATATCTCCGTCTATTTTTCGAACACCCTGTATTGCCCAAACAACACTTGAAATTTGGGCCAAATATGACAATTTTATTGTATGGTTCGGCAACACAGCGGCTGAATTGTGCCCCGAAGCGACGCGACGTTTGTACAGGCGGTTAATTGCAGTTAATTCTTTATTCTTTATTTTGTGGGTACCTAATTGTGGTTTGGGTTTTTTAATTTGGGCTAATTTGGGTTTATTTCAGCATTCAAGCAATAGGTATTTCTTTTTCTTAAAGGTAAGTGTGTAATAATACAGGGTAATATTCACTTTATTGAAGTCTTCTTGCAATTTTTAGTAGTTTCTATGCGTACCTATAAATAAACCTTAAAACTGGAAGACACAAAATGGCGGATATATCAGCATTATTAAAGGATTGGGGCTTCGAAACCTTAGAAGATAAGTTTGCTGGTAAGTAAAAGTAGACCTACATTATACTTGGCACGCTGAATGTGTTTTTGTTTTCTGCTTATTAATCACGCCGATATTATTAAAGTAGACCTAAGAGGTTAGGAGTAGGTACTTTATTTGCTTCTTTTTATAAAAAATTTTTTAGGCATAGGTACTCAAGTCCTCTTCTAATTTCAAAATTAAATAAATCCTACTTAGCTAAGCGAAAAGAAAGTTTAGTGTCTGACATAATAAAATAAACTAATTTAGTGCAATCTGCAACTCAAAACTTTTTTTTATTAAAAAAAAATGTATGTAGAATATTTATTACATTTTGATATTCACAAATATGGGCTTTTTTAGCTGTTTAAATTAACTTGTTGGGACATGCTGGGTTTTAAAAGGAACTGAGAAATGTATAGCATAAGTTTGTTTTTATAAAGCAGGACTCACTTTTTTGGATAATGAGTAGGCCATTAGCCATATATGATTTTTGTATGGGTGTTTCTCATATTTTAAGAAAATAGGTTCAATATGAACACCCTTAAACAAAATTTACGATGATAACTGAGCGCAAGTAATTAAGCCAATAAAGTTACAGCACAAAATATGTTTAAAGTTTTAGTGAGAGTTTTAGTACACACAAAAAAATTGTTTTTAAGATACTGTTCTATAAAAATATTTAATGTATACAATATGTCTTACTACTGATATTTATTTAAAAAAATGACAATAAAAAAATGTGTTTGTTTTTGTTTTATAAACGACTAATTTTAGATATAGTGTATATAATATACAAATATTGACAGATAATTTTTTGAAGTGGCAAAAAATGCAATAAATGTGGGTTTTTTTTATTCAAAATAATAATGATTCGGTAGACTTTCATTATACCGAAGAACTAAAATATACAGCATGTCCCAGGATAGGTGGCCAAATAGAACAAATGGAACAAACATTTTTAAATTTAAAAACAATATTTTGGTAATATTGTCTGCTTCAGAATTGCAATTTACTTATATTATATTCTTAAGCTATAGCTCGTTGATTTGTTGATATAAACTGTAGAGTATTCAATAAAATTATTTCACAATAACCGTAATAAAAAAATATGTGTAATATTTAAAATTTTGGTCAAACCTCCAAATTTAACGTACTTAAATGGCGAATTATACCAATGTGGTTGTAATTGACTCTGTGTACCACCGATTTAAGTAAAATTTGGTGTAATGTTGTTTTAGGCCATGCAAACCCTAAAACTAAAAAACTGTTTTTAAATTCAAATATTTTTGGTCCATTTGTCCTATGCGGCCACCTATCCTGGGACACCCTTTATACCAAACACTTTTGTACACCAACTAACCAGATCCAGTTGGAGAAATTGAAAACATATGCGGGCCGGGCCCTATTTATTTTACAATTGAATTTAAAATATTCACAATGGATTTGAACTAAACAAAAATACTGTATTTTTTACTTATTAACGTAAAAAGAAAAAATATCTTAAAGTTTGATCTTCTAGATTTGTAACAGGTTTTTTATTCCTTTAAGAAGGTTTATTTAGGACATAACGCTGCATGTCAAAACAATAATTTTATAAACAAAACACAACTTTTTAACCAGAAGTTTAAATTTTTATTTGAATTTAAAATAACTAAGTTGTTAATAGCTTAGTTTACACCGCGAGGACCAATTAGATCCGTGGACCAAACCCAGGACTTATTTTTATTAGTTCACTAGTGTTTACACCAACTTAATTTATGGATCAATTTAATCCAGGTTTTAATTCTAGTACCAAAATGACAGCTGAGCATATGACCAGAACCTAACCTCGTTTTTTTTAGCTTTTAAAATTAGGCTATCTAAAACACGTGATTTAAAAATGGTCGCTGTATGACAAACATCAAATGGCAGTTCATTTTTTATGACAGATTGTGTCCATAAATTATAATTACCCTTTTTGGTAGTATTTAATTGGTTGATTGTGTTGTTTAAATTTTTGGCCTGATCAATAATTTCACCACAATGATTTTTACGGTTATATTGGTGGCTGTTAAATCGGGGGTTGGATGCACTTCCTGTTCCGTGGATGCACTGTGGCTTGACAAAACGACGGCATAGGTACTTTTAGATCAAACAAAGCAAAAATATTCCAGAAATATTAAATCTTCTTTGCAAACTCAAAAAGGATTCACATGTATACAAAACACGTTAAAATTAATAACTATTTCATTTATTAACAGGAAACTTAATTACTGTATGTCATACAGCGGCCATCTTAAATCTACTTTTGACAACCAGTTAGATATCCTAATTGTAAAACAGTTTTGGTAAAATATCAATAAAATTTTGAAACATGTAAACAAACAACAAAACTATTTAGGTTAGGACCGAAATTTAACGTCTTTTTCGTCAAAATGCGCACTTTCAAAGGTCAAGGCCGTCATTTTGGTCCACTAAAAAAGTCCGACGTGTTTACACCAAAGAAAAACATGTTTGGTCACCTCCATTTGAGACGAACCAAATTGGAGTAGCAAATTTTAATACTCAAGTGTTTATACCGTGAATAAAGTACGCGTGACGTCATTTAGACCTCGAACTAAAAATTTGGTCCTCGCGGTGTAAACTAGGCTAATATTATTTAATATACTTTTTATTTTATTAAGAAAATGAAATAGATAGAGAAGCATTGCTTCAACTTAATGAATCAACTGTAAAAGAATTAATACCAAAAATTGGACCAAGAATAAAGTTTTTGACTAAATTAAAAAATTTTCAAGCTTCCCAAGCTTTAGATAATATGCCCATTGTAATACAAGAAGTACAAGAAGACTTCTCTAGTGAAGTAAGTATGTCCTGTTATTTTTTATTAGTTTGAATCACCTATATTTTATGGAAATATACATATACCTCATAACCATTTTTAGCAAAAAACTCATTTTTATTACAAAAAGTCAAAGACCCGGTGGCTCACCCCTTATTTTTCAAAATAGGCAAATTAAACTTTGGGATATTATCTAATGTCTAATTTGCCGTTTTTTACAAATAAAGTCAGTTCTTCCAGTTTTACCGGAAATGGCCGTAACTTCTAATTTTCAACTGAGAGAGTATATTTTTTATTATCAGATTTTTGAAAGCATTTAGCGTTCAACCTAATATGTCAAATTTTGACAGCTTTAAAAAATATTTTCTCAGTTTCTGTTTTTGATCTCGATCTTGTCAGTACAGTAAATCTTAAATTTTTAATTATTTTTTAACTTGGTTTTAGGTAATCTTTGTAGGCATAGCATATTTTAATGACAAGGTGAAGCCATCCCATGAAAAAATATTTTTTTTTATTTTAAAATTTTAAAACAATCAAATTAAGCGTAAAACATTTATAGGATGTTTTTTATTTTTGTTAAATTTATTCGCTGCTAAATATTAATTTTTGGCTCAGCATGGCCACATAAATTGAAAAAAGTTTGTTTTCTTTTTAATTTGGAGTTACTGTTGGAAGCAAAATGTTCCCAGGAATTTAGAGATGTAAAAATATACAGGTTGAATCAATTGAAAGTTAAGGCCATTTTCGGTAAATCTAGAAGTCACCGAAAGTCTTGTGACTTGTCAAGAATCCTTAAATATGACAATATACAATGTATTTTATCTACATTTTTTAAATTTTAGAATAGAAAAATAATACTCGGGTATAGTATATGTCATATACATTGTATACTACTGTACATATACATTGTATATTACTGTACTATAGTATATGACATATACTATACCCGAGTTTTATTTTTCGATTCTAAAAATGTAGATAAAAGGGAGTAAGCCACCCTCCTGGATCACCTGGTATATTATAAGCCTCTAACATAGGATTTATACAGGGTGGACCAGGTTTTTCGTGACAAATTTTGACAGTCGATAGGAAATATTTTTTTATGAAAAAAGTTTCTATAAACATATGCTCGAACTTGCTTTCATTCTGAGATACAGGGCGTTAAAATTTTCAAAAAAGTCGGTTTCTTCTAAATATCTTAGGAACCTTTTAACCGATTTGAATAAAATTTAGGACACTTATTTATTTTAATTACGCGCTTGTAAACCTTTGCCTAGATTAGTAATATAGGGTCCAGTGGCGTCTCAGTGGGCACCACAGCCAATATTATTGCGAAAAAAGTACGCCACTGACTTTTTATAAAGTTTTAATATTTTTTTCTAATTAAGCAAATGAGAATTTAACTTTTTGCTCTCCTTTATTTTGTTCGTATCTGCCTTCGTTTTCAAAAAAATATATTACAGCTACTTTAATTCCTTCTAAAAAGTAGTCCTAAACAGCAAACAATAATATCAAAAATTTAAAAAATTAACAAGTTTGAGTAAATAGGAAAATGACAATTTTCGATGAAATACACACCTGCTTATTTATTTTATGGCAATTAATTGTTTTATTTTTAATTTTTCTTTTAATATCATATTGTCTATGGATACTTTTTAGAAGAAATTAAAGTAGCTTTAATATATTTTTTTGAAAAGGAAGGTAGATACAAAGAAAATACAAGAGATCAAAAAGTCAAATTGTTAATTGCTTAATCATAAAAAAATAAAACTTCATAAAAAGTCAGTGGCGTACTTTTTTCGCAATAATATTGGCTGTGGTGCCCACGGAGACGCCACTGGACCCAATAATACTAATTTAGGCAAAGCTTTACAATTTACAAGCGCCTTAATAAATTAAAAAAGTGTCCCAAATTTTATTTAAATCGGTTAAAAGGTTCCTAAGATATTTAGAAGTTACCGACTTTTTGAAAATTTTAACGCCCTGTATCTCAGAATGGAAGCAAGTCCGGACATATGTATAAAGGAACTTTTTTATAAAAAAATATTTCCTATCGACAGTCGAAATTTGTCACGAAAAACCTGGTTCACCCTGTATACATTACATAAGTATTCTACAGTTTATATAAGTAAGTGAACTTTAAGTGCATATTTTTTCATAAATTATCAAGAATTTAATTTTTCTTTGTTTTATTTACATGTTGCCATTTTCAGCCTGCTTCCACTGACTCTGAGCGCTCAGATGAAAAGTTAGTGCCACAGTATGTATATAGCCAAAAAGCAATTCTTGGGCAGCCATATGTTATTGCTACTGGAACAGGCAGTAGGAATTCATCAGTACGTGTTTCTTGCTGTTTTATATTATTGTTTATTGGTTATATCATATTATTATTTTAGACGGTTAAACAATTATTGGACACTAGTGAAGAGGGAGCCATGATAAAAGCAAGCTATGGGGCAAAAAAACAATTTTTGAGAAATAAGTTATCAAGCCTTCTTATTAAAGCAGAACTACAGAATAACCAAGAAAAAAGGTATATCAACTGATAATAAATTTATATTATTCGTTATAATGCTTTACTTCCAGAATAACTACAACGCGATTTATTGAACTAGCGAAAGAAATTAATGACTTATTTCCACATGAAGCTCCGGAAATATACTATGTACCATATGTCAATGAGAATGGCAAGCCCAAAGCAGCCAGAGGAAAATTGTGGAGTACCTACATTCATATGAGAAGCAACTTAAAACAGTTAGGTTTAATGTCGCCTAAAAATAATAGCGAGGAGAAAAATGATGTAGATGAAGACATAAGTAAGTACTGTTAACTTTTTAATTTATTAATTTTTCTTTTGGTTATTATAAAAAAAATAAATTTATTTCGATTAATTAGTGATATTTATTTAAAAATATGTATATTTTAAGAGATTATATACCGGGTGTCAACGAATCTATTGAACATGCCATAACTTAAGTTTTGAGTGTATAAAAATAATTTTCTGTATAGGTAAATGGTATGGAAAGAGGCAAGTGTTTGCATCTTTTTACTTTCCAGTTATTTCCGGTTTCACTGGAATTGGCTCCCGTTATAAAATGGAACACCTTGTGGATTTTACCATTTTTGGATTTTTGATACAATTCTGGATAAGGATGTGGTTTTTGGCCTACGTCATTTTTAAAAATTTTTGAAAATTAAATCTAGGTGACCATTTTTGGATGTAAACTAATCTAAAATAAATTGAGAATAACTAAGCAGAAAACTAAATAAGTATTTGTTTGCTTATGTTAAGTGTGCGATGGGTATATAATACATAATATTTTGCTGGTATTATTGTTAAGTCTTCTTTGAAAGACCGAGCACTCACTTAGGTAATAAGGGGAAAATACTATGTATCGTGGCCATCTGTGGCACTCTTAATACTATGTTCTTATTTTTAATCTAATTGCACGTTGGATTTGTTAAAAAATATATTTTTTTCGGAAAGTGCTTGCCAAAAAAGGGTTGCAATTTAAAAAATAATAGTTAGACATAAAAATATGATTTTGCAAACATGTGTTATTCAACTTCTTTTATACTAGTCACTAAAACTTTGTGATTGTAATTTTTTGACATCACCTAAAGTCTTTAGATTAGTTTATGTCAATCATGGTTATCTATAGTTGCAAATTTAAAATTGCTCTAAAAAAATTAGCTAGACATAAAACACTTAAATATAAATTTTTATTCAGAATTGTCTCAGAAATCCAAAAATGTTAAAGTATACAGGGTGTTCCATTTAAAAGTTTAAACGTTTCAGGCTAAATAGAAAGTGACCGTTCTTTCCAATACTTTGGATGTTATGTATTGTGTAATAAATTCGTTGATATCTGGTACATATGTATATTAATTACAGATGATCCAGACACCGAAGAAAAAATTTTATGGTTAAAAAATAACAGCCACCCATTTGCCCAAGTACAAGAATATTGGAAGGAAACGTCCATAGAAGTTAGAAAACATTTTTTGACGACAATAGAATCGTATATGAATGCCTTTCCAATACTGAGAGACCCTCTGGGTTATACCCTTGTAAGTATAAGTATTAAATTTATTTCAAAAATTTTAAAAATATTTTCATATTTAAGCTTGAAGAAGACTTTTTATCTTTGTATCCAGAAAAAGAAAACAAATTTTATAGTTGCTGGCCTCACTTTGCAAAAATCATATTAAAGTATATAATATTAAAAAAGCACTGTTATGCTACTCAAGAACTGGAAAAATATGAAAAATTACAGAATAAAAAAATTGATGTGGATAATCTCAGTGGTAAGTTAATTCATAATGAATCTTTATGTATGGTACATAGAATATTGATTTGAAAAAATTGTTTGTCAATAAATATGGCTAAATGTATAACATTAAGTGAAAATGATATCTTTATATAAATTTTTGTTTAAAAGTCTTTTTATGAAAATATTTTATTTGGCTTTTAACAGACTATATAAAATTATAATTATTTCCATAGTCTGTGAAAAACCAAATAAAATTGTTAATGACAGAAAAATAATATAAATTTAAAACTCTTTTGCAGCAGCGGCTGGTAATGGCCAATTTGGTGGGTCAACCCGCACCATTTGTTAAATATACTTTTTTTAATTGTTGATTATTACAGTCTATAAAATACCTTTAACCCGTTATTTGTTTTACTATTTAACGTATTATCACTAAAAATAGATTAATTACTTGTAATAAGAGACCTACATAAAATTTTAAACATTTGTTTTTACCTATGGTGCGGGTTGACCCACCAAATTGACCATCACCAGCCGCTGCCGCTCTTTTGTTTAACTTTTACCATTCCTGTCTTGATTTATCCATTAAAGGTAATTTATTTTTTATTAGGTTTAATGAACATTAAAATTAATTTTTCATTAACTCTACTTTTTTAACTTTGTTGCCTTTTCAAAATCCGTTTTTTTTTAGAACGGGATTTGGTTTTTGTCTTGATAGATTGTCTGCCACTACTTTTTCATAGTCCGGCCTTAAAATCAAAACAAAATAAGCGGTGGAAACCATCCAAAATTGAAATCAAACAAGGATTTGTGCTTCAAGCCGCAGTAAGTACCTTTAATGGTAATTTAAATTAGATGAGACAATTTAAATTTTAATGGTGACTTCTGGTTAACTAGGTTATGGCCCATTTTATTGCATTTTTTGTTGTAGAAAAGACTTAAAAGTAATTTCATGTATTACACCCTATATAAAAAATATTATCATCTGAGTGTTTTTAAGTCAGATAGCATCAGAAATTATCAAAATCGATAAAAAAATAGCGTCAAAATGCACACTTAAAACAATTGTTTTTTTTTCACAAAAACATTCCAAATAGGGTCTGTGTTAGTTTTTTTAACTTTAATTTGAGTTCTATTTCTAACAGTTATTGAGATGTTCGACGCGGACGAATAAATTACTAGGTATGGTTACTTTTTTAGGATGCTGCTGATATGGAAGTGAAGCTTGAACTGCGTAATGAAAAGTATCAACAACATGGACTAACTGCTCAGCCGCTTCCTATAATTATAATTACACAAAACAATATTGAAGCTTGTTATGTAAATATAAACCAAATCTATTATAAGGTAGATACTGTTTGTAAGGCTGTTGACTTAACATTTAAAATAAGTCAGGTTTTAGACGCTAAGTACAGCCCGGAAGCCAAACTTGTTTGGTTGTTTATACAACAAGCAATTTACGAAATTTTTACCCCACATGATGAAAAATTCACCAGTGTGACAGCTATAATATCCGACTTAAAAAATCTTATGTAAAATACACTAAAACGTGTTTCGTTTAAAGTAAGCTTTGCAGAACAAGTTTTTCAAAATATATTTTTGCAATGCGGTGTTTTATTTGTAAAAACAACTTTCAAGGAGGAAAAGCATTAATTTTTCATTTTAGATTTCAGCACAGCCTTAAAGATACTGATACATACCACTGTTTAAACCCTGATTGTTTAAGAGTTTTTTCAAATTTAAATTCGTTTCGAAAACATATTAAGAATCATGATAATGAAACTTCAAAATTTCCAAGTAACGATACAGACAGTACATTTTGTTTGGAATCTAACATTGGAATTGAACTCAATAAAGAAATTAGCATACAACCGAAACTGGGTGGCACTTCTGTATCGGAATTTAATCAAATTCTGCAGTGCTGTATTGACCAACATAAAAATAATATTTCTTGTTTTGTCTCAAAATTATACAATAACTCTTTGATACCGCGAGCCGCTGCTCAACTAATAATAAAAGAGGTTAGCAGCCTTTTTGCAAAAACAAAAACTCTTTGATTAAGTTTTTAAAAGACTTTGTTTTTACTTTATTAAAAGATTTAGATAAAACACAAAATAGCTTTAACATTATAAAACAGTGTTTTGAAAGTTTGGAAAATTCTTTTGACCCTTTTTTGTCGGAATATAGATGTTTTAAATTTTTTACGTCTAGCGGATATTTTGTAAAAGCTAATGAATTTGTAATAGGCCAAAAAATGTTAAACATTGCCGTTAATGAAACTATGATATTGAAACCAACAAATGTTGTTGGAAAAATAGTACCGTTGCGCAAAACTTTACAACTGTTTTTTCAAACACCCGGTATTTTAGACAAAATGAAAACATATTATAGCAACCTAATTTCCAATAGATCCGTATTTATAAATTTTGTACAGGGCAATTTATGGCAACAAAAAATTAAAGCGTATAAAGATAAAACTGTGTTTCCAATTTTTTTGTACTTTGATGATTATGAGACAGGAAATCCATTGGGGTCACATTCTGGAAAAAATAAATTAGGAGCTACTTATATTTCCATTGCTTCAATTCCTGAAGAATTTTCGGGATCTTTAAAAATATATTTTTATTTTCACTGTTTTATTCAAAAGATAGAAACAATTTTGGAAATCACGCAGTTTTTCGCGAAATGATAAAGGAGTTAGAGTTTTTACAAAACGTAGGTGTGCAAGTTAACTTCAATGGGAGCGAAGAACGTATTTATTTAAAGTTAGGTCTTATAATAGGTGACAACTTAGGGCTTCACTCTATTCTTGGATTTACAGAGAGTTTTTCAGCAAATTTTAGGTGTCGTATGTGTAGAATAAAAAAAAGATTCACATACATCAGCAACGGAAATCGAAATAAATATGAGGAATGTGCAAAATTATACAGAGGATATTGCTTTAAATGATCTTAGTCAAACGGGAATTAAGGAGGAATGTGTTTTTAACCAGCTCTCAGGCTTTCACGTAACTACAAATTTTGCTGTTGATGTCATGCATGATATTCTTGAGGGTGTATGCAATTATGATATTAGTAATCTGTTAAATATTCTAATATTTGATCTTAAATTGTTTTCAATAAATATTTTAAACTTAAGAATAAAAAATTTTAATTACACATCTTTAGAAAAATCAAACAGACCACAGTTAGTTACAACTGATGCATTGAAAAACAGTAAAATTCGTATGTCAGCTGCAGAAATGCTGTGCTTCTCTAGGTATCTTGGTTTACTCATTGGCGATTTAATCCCTAAAGACTTGCCTCTTTGGAATTTATGGATTTTATTACGGGAAATAATAGACATAATCACTGCTCCAGCGCTTCAATTTTCTGAATATATTCGACTTAAAATTTTAATTGAAGAACATCATATTCTTTATGTTAAATATTTTAAAACCTTAAAGCCTAAACATCATCATCTTGTCCATTACCCTAACGTGCTATTAAACTCGGGTCCCTTTATAAAGTACTCTTCTATTAGGTATGAACAAAAGCATAGAGAGTCCAAGATGACCGCAAATATCTCATGTAATTTTAAAAATATTCTCGAGACTCTGACTACAAAGCATCAATTAAGATATTGTCATTTACTTTACAATAAAGATTATTTTAAAAATGAAATAAATTTTGCACAAACAACAAATAATATTGATTCTAACCTTTTTGATGCATATTTTAAGGGCTTTAATATTGACGATTTTATTTCACTTACATGGGTTGAAATAAATGGCACCAGATACAATATTGGAATGGTTTTGACTTTAAGTTGTATAGATTATCCTAAATTTGGTCTAATTCAGCACATAATTATTAAAAATGATGAAGTATACTTCATTTGCAATCTATTGGAAATAATACTGTTTGATCGACATCTTTTGCATATGAAATTGTAGATCCAGTAAAATGTAATGAGTCTGAACGAATAAAACACAGCAACTTGCATGATTTTATGCCTTGCCTTTTTTCACAGTTAGGAAAAAAGTATTATGTTTCTACCAGATACGCATTATAGTTATTTATTCACTGGTTTTTTTGTTTTAAGTTTTGAGTAATCACTTATATGTAAATAAGGAGTAAATTTAAGTTTAGGTACTTTTTAAAATAATATTTTTTTGTCATGCATTTAAATTGTTGATTTTTTATAGTGAAAAAATAATATATGAGACTATGCAGTTCTAATTGTTGTAATTTACAACGACGAATAAGTTCTTTAATAAATTTAGAAAAAAATATTTTGGTTAAGATGTTAAAGTAGTAACCTATACTTTAACCTACTTTTACAACGACGAATAGTTCTTTAATAATTTAGAAAAATATTTTGGTTAAGATGTTAAAGTAGTAACCTACACTTTAACATCTTAACCAAAATATTTTTTCTAAATTTATTAAAGAACTTATTCGTCGTTGTAAATTACAACAATTAGAACTGCATAGTCTACTGCCTTAGATATGTTTGTTTAGACTTTTTGTATATGTTTATCAAAACATTTTTTTTTATTTTAGTTTTAATAAACACGCATTATTTATATTTGTGTTTTTTTTTTACATCAATTAAAACAAGTTTACTATCGTTATTTGTGGATCTACCACAGCACGATGTAAGAAAATGATAATATATCGTGGGTATACTGAAAAAAGTGATCAAGTCAAAAGTCTTTATCAGAAAAAAATCTTCAAGTTAATATTAAGTATTTATTACTATAAATTACTAAATAAAAACTATTGGAAAATTGCGTTGTGTGATTTTAATAAATCAGAAAATAATTTATATTTTTCCGCAACACACAATTTTTGACGTGGTCACTTTTGTAGTATACCCAGGATATGTGGAGCCAAAAATAAGAATGCTCCTTTATTAATCCGTAAAACAATATTGTTTTAAAGAGATATTAACAAAATGTGTTAGTTTTTACTACAAAATTCTATTATACAAATTGCGACAATATATGCTTAAACATAATGCACATGATATGAAAACATGTACTAAATTGGTTTCAATAATTTTTATAAAAATTCTATAAGGTAAAAAAATATTACTGTCAAAAGTAATACAAGTTGTGCCAAATTGTGCTGTAGACGATCAAAGAATTAGTAGCAAAAATTATAAAACGGCTTAATAAATTTTACAAAATAACCTACAACTAATTTGAAATACCCAAACATAATTGTTTTAAAATATTGCTTGTCTTACTGTAAAATTTTCAATATCTTGCTTAAATCCTTTACATATTAAAATTGCAGTTTTTAACACATTTGTGTACCATATAACAGTCCCGAATGGTATTAAAAATAACAACATTGCTTTAACTTTTTTACAATACTTTTTACCCCTCGAAACTGTAAATGTAACTTTGTGTTGCGGGTTTCACTAAAAAATGTACAATATGTTTAATAAAATGGAAAACAATATGGTTGGGCATTTTACAACAAATTGTTCTTATCCCTATATCTAAAAGAATTTGGAGTAAAAATGTCTACATTTGTTTTACATTTAAAACATTTTTTCCGTGCACACCTATATCTTGGTTTGTACCTTAACTGGGTCAGTTTTAAGTTTTTAAGTGTTAGGCTTTAGGCCTTTTTATTTTTTCGCTTTTAGTATAATTTTTATCAACTATTAATACTTTTAAACCGATCATTTGTCTGACTTTACAGCTTCAAGCAAATTTTTTAAATAGAGAGTTGACGCACACAGAAATCCTCTATTGGTTCATTGTGCTTTACTCTCCAGCAAGATATTCATTAAATATATTTTACGGGATGTATATAAAATATTAATGTATATAGTTTTGTTACATAAATAAATCCTAGATAAAGTGTTAATTTGTTTTTATTCAAAAAAAAACAACGTAAATAATTTAAAAAATAATTTATTTAAAAACCCATAAGTTTCCACAAACTTTGTTTCAATAATTTATATCTATAACACAGGTCACACGTAAAATCAAACCGAATAAAACACAAAACAAATATACAGCCACAACAATCACAAAACATCAGCCATATTGAACATGTGAAAGTCAAGAGTTTTGACATTTATAACAGCAATAGCAAGCCGGAAAACAACAACCTCCCATGCATGACGAGTAATCCCGCTGTGTTAAGTTAACCATTAAACCGGTGAAAGTTCGCAAGATATTTGGCTGATAGTATTGATTCAGACACAAAAATGTTACGTAAAAAGGCGTACTGAAACAAAAAATTCTAAATAAATCCATACTTTTAACCAAGCACGTCCTCTTTTACCAACGTTAGCAAGAATAAAATAAAACTTTGACGAGCTCCTTTTGGTCGCTGAACACAATCACCAGTCGCAGGTGTGCTACTATTTAATTGGCGGGGTAAATCAACTGTTCCTCTCCCCTCTCCATTCTCTTTGATTGTTTGCCTATTACGATATAAGAGCAAAGAGATAGAGGTAATGGTGGGGATGAACAAGTTAGAATAGATGTATTGGTAAAACTGCTGCTACTCCCATACGACCAGGAACAAACCCGAGTTGCCAGATTTATACCTACGAATTCTCTCTCAAAATTGGGCTGTCGCGAAATTTTGATACGTTCGTCGCACACTATACTTGTAATTTTGCCGTGATATTTATAAGATTACGCTAATTATCACCAGGTGCCCGATCGTAGATGGGAAGACGCGATTTTCTTCAATTTGGCGGTAAAGGAGAACTACAAAGATAAACAATTTCAACGTTTTTAGAGGTGATAAGATTAATTTTGCTTTTAATTTAAAGTGTTTATTTCGTGATTATTGCAAAGAATTATTAGTTATTATACTTTGGGATATTTTGTAATTTCATTTTCATTGTCCTGTGTTTACTCGCCGTAAAAATTAAATATGGATTGGAGGCGCACAGACAATACTAATTTCCTACGTGCAACTTATGTGAAAAATATTTGTATTGGTTTATTTTATTTAAATAGTGATATATAGTTATATATTATATAGTTTAAATTTTGTATAATTAAAGAGAGTCCAATATTATTGGTCCCCACAACAGTTCATTCCGAATAATTACGTTTGGCAACGTGGCTCATTCCTGTTACTATGGCCGGCATCCGTGCCGTTTACGACGCCAGTGCGCTGTTGCCAAATATTTAATGAGGTAAAACATTTTAAAAACGGAATGTGATGCAATCGTGTACTGAAGATTTGAATGTAAATAAACGCGTCTATATCTCTTTGTTCGTCTGAGATAGACACCCAGAACAATTTTGGTCATCAGCTTGACGCCCGCTTCGTGGAATTTAGGAAGCGGGTATCCATTGAGTACACGTAAACAGTACGTATAATTTGCCTCTTCATAAATTCAGCCAAGCTAGTGTCCAAACTGATGACCAAAAATTAGCTTTGTTCTGGGAGTCTATAGTGGTAAACTACATTTGTCTTTGATAAATACAAATTAAACATATACTTGGGATATTAAAAAGTACCGCAACTTTTAATTATCTTTAAAAACCGCTGAAGCTACATTTACCAAAGTTGGTATTTGCAGGTGTTTTAGACATGTTGAACTAAATAGTGATACCGGCACTGTTGCCAGATTTCTCCAACCTTGTTCTACACAAATTTCGTGAGTCATTAAATTTTCAAAATTCTGTCTCCTATTAGTTGTTGAGATATGATACACTACACTTCTTTAGCAAAAAGTAATTTAAAAACTCCCTACTGCTTGCAATTTCCTTGCAGTGTAGGGTCGCATCTCTGGCGACACTATCCAACCTGGAGATGCAGATTTTTGAACAAGCCGAAGAGATTTCCTTCAAAGCTACTTGAGATCCACCAACCGCCGACCGGTCTCGAAATATTTTGTCTCATCGGTACGTGTAGGCAATAAATGCGAAGATGTTGATTAAGCGTGGTAGTTTATTGTCCATTGCGTCATCTGATCGGTGAGAGTTTTTCCCATTTTGACCTTGTAAAATTATTAGTCTCACTTTTTCTGTCATATGATATTTTGGTTGATTTTGACACGAATCATATAATGTCACAAAATATATATATATATATATAATAATAATAATAAAAAGGAATGTTCTTGAGCCTTAGAATAAACAATCTATTAAAAGTTTTAAAATTCTTGGTATAGAGGCTCTAAATGACAAATAAAGAAAAGAAACAAATACATAACCTGGTTAGTTTGAAATTGCTTGGCGAGATGGCTCTGGCCGCTGAACTTACTCCCTTAGTTCCGACAGGGATTATGTTGACCAGAAACATAGTCAAGTTGTCAGCAATGTACAGCGGTTGTGATGATTCCCAACAAGGATGAAACACGTGTCACCGTCTTCATTGCGACACGGGGTTATCCATTTATTTGGAGACACCGTGATTGTAAAGTAACCAGCCAAGTAGTCGTTTCTACTAGGTTTTGTATTTTTTCTTTCTTGATTTGTCATTTAGAGCCTCCTATGCCCAAGAATTTTTATATATATATATATATATATATATATATATATATATATATATATATATATATATATATATATATATATATATAAATATATATAAATATTTTACTTAAGAGAACACCCTGTATATTAAATAACGATAAAAGAGATCCTATAAAGCAGTTTTTTTTTTAAATGTGGGTCGCGACCCCTTGGGAGTTAATAATTTTGAGGCAGGGACAACCTGTATATAACACCTATAAAGTTATTTTATTTTTAAAGCAAATAAATTTAAAATTAACCGACTTTGAAAAAGGAGAAAGTTCTATATCGACACATATGTTTTCTTTATGCATGTACATCGATTAATCCGTACTTCGTCAATTGTGGGCGAATTTTAAAAATCCTTTTTTATTCAAAAAATGAACTTGGTGGTCCCATGAGAAAACCAAGTCAGGATCGCTAGAGAAAAAGGTACTAGACTTTATAGTAAGAACATTTTAAAAGCGCAAATTCGGTACCCTTTGAAAATAATACAAAAAACATAAAAAGGCCGCCTGCAATCGGACTATTTTATACAAAAGGCGCCGCTATCCTTTACAGCGACGCGCCGATACACTATGGGATAGAAATCCATTATTTTGGCCAAAAAGCAACTTTGAAATTTTAATGGCTCATGCTGTGTATTTCAAAGTAGATACTTCAAACTACATGTACGCAAAATTATAAAAGGATATGACGACTTTTATTGGGGTAATAAGAAACTTGAAAATATATTCTAAGTAAACATAAATATACAACATTTAATCTACCTAGTTTATTATTAGACTTGTTTACTAAAAAAGTAAAAGAGTTTAAATAATAAGAGCTATTGTTGTGTTTCCGATGCAGTCTCATGAAGTCTCGCTACTTTTGTCAAAGATTTGTTTATAATTTACAAGGTTTTCCATTTTAAAATTTAATATGTTTTGTCCTACACGGTATATCCTAAAAGATAAAACCATTCTGATAAAAGATATGGATTGTACAGAATCTACCCAACAAAACAGTGTTATTATTTATTTTATACGTTAAAAAATAAAAAATTTGGAAGATGTATTTCTATTACGTTTCTAAGAATAACTTAAAATTATTTTTCAGATTTTGATGGTCATATTTCCGAAACTAATTCAGATAGACACATCAAATGTAGTATTTTTCTAAAGCATTTTAAAATATTTTTTGGTGGTGATATAATATTCAGGGTATTCCATTTAAAAAATCATACCTATTGTCGTACCCTGTATATCATATGAGATAATAATCATCGGATTACTGATTAGAATACTACCAAATTAACCAAACAAGCTGACATTTTAGTTTATTTTGTTCAATAAAAAATAATAATGTTAAGGGGGTGTAAATTTATAATAACATATAATAAGTTTTGGGTTTCAAAAAGCATTTGTAATAATTTATAATATTTTTCCAGTAAAAAGCACCTCATTTTAAGTTAGATTGATAAGTTTCAGAATTTTGACCAAAAAAACAATTTCTATCCCATAGTGCGATGACCAGCTGCATCAACCGGCATATCATAAAAGAAATATAGCAAAGGCGGCCGCGAAGACAAGCATGCCGATTTATTTGCTTTCAACTTTTTGTGATTTTTTTTCTTATCGAAGAGCACCGAATTTACATTTTTAAACTGTTCCTTCTATACTTTTAAATATTATTCTTTGCTGGTTGTTTAAATAATCAAGGTAGTAAATGTAATGTGCGAACTGTTAATGTGAGAGAAAAGGTACATGGTATGTCACCGATTGCGTAATAATCCTAATAATAATAATAAGAATAGTAAACTAAACAGAAAAAAAAACATAAAAAAACCAAACTTATTTTAAAATAAATAAAGTCACTAAAAAGTCGTGTAAAGTACATTCATACTTATTCCATTCTCACTTCTTAAGGCCAATAAACGACCCTTTTGTCCCCCTATTGTCGGCCGGCGCTTTAGCCAGGTGTTACCTGCTATAAAATTTGAACGGAACAGGGTGGAATTTACTTTTTTATAGGAAAAATAGAAACACATTGATAATCACATATTTTATTCTTAATAGGAACAAAAATATTATTTATAAAATAAACCTAGGGATACTATAGTTTATTTTTTAAAAATATTGTCATCACGTGACTAACTGACGACTTTCTAATAGCGTTTTTCGACATCGCTTTCGTTTATATTGTCGTTTAATGTTTATGGAGAATGACAAAGAAAGAATATAATTTACTTGTCGGTGATCAATTTATTTTTAAGGTACCTACCTACCTGTACCTATTTATCAAATTACACAAAAGACCAAGTAGTTTTCATTATACCTTTACTTGGGTAGTAGTTAGGTAGGTAACCATATTATTCATATTATTTCCTTAAAAATTCAAATTGTAATTAAAGTTACCTAGTACCCAAAATTATGTTTAGAAATACTAACTGCATACCTGTTTGCAGCATTTTACATATTTTTAGACAATGTATATCTATCTATCAATATTTCAGTTGCTTCTCAATGTAAAAGTAAAAGTCCACTCCGCGGCCCTGCCTGCAGCTGGACGGAGTCTGCCGGCCGGTAGGAAGATTTATTGGAGGCAATATAATCGAAGTCCTTAAGTCAGAACGGTATAAGTATGAATTTACTTTAATAACATAAAAAGGTATTAAAAAGGATTATGTTGTGTTTAGTTGTTAATATTTAATAGTTTAGCGGACATGTATTACCAGACTTCATTTTTTTAATTTAATTAAATTTTATTCTATTCATTATTTTTAAATTTTTAGTTAAGTACTTTATTTATTTTAAAGCTGGTTTACATTATTTTTAAATTTTTATTTTTGAGTGTTTGATAAAACATATTTTTTAAACATAATTGCTACTACAGTATAGATTTTATATTTTCTTTTATAAAATTTTTAATGCAGTATTTTTTAATTCTACTCTTGAAACCCTTACAAATAAAAATTTACTAAAAATATTTACTCTTGTGAAACAGTTAATTTTATTTTTTGATTTTGTTCCATAAAATTAAAAATCTCTATGGATAAAGGCGACTGCACAATAAGGAGGACGGGATAAAATGCAGACGGAAAAGTCCATTATGAAAATTAATACAGGCAGCTTTCGCGAAAAAAGCTGACAAAACAAAAGAATACGTCAGCGTGGTTTGGCAAATTGCTGGAATGTAGAAGACAAATAAATTAAATTGAATGGTTGATGATTTCAAAGCTTTTATTATCCGCAAATATTAATTAAAAGAATTCATCTTCAAATAAAACCATGGGCGTAGGCAGGATTTAGTTTAGGTGGGGGGCGGCAAACAAAAAATAAAATTATACCTGGCGTTCTTCAAAGGTATAAAGATGTTACAAATTCGAAGCAAAGGTGCGAATTTTATGGTTCAATTGGTTAGGGAGGAGCCAAGTGGGCGGGGCGTGAAGTCAAGGGGGAGGAGTTAGGGGAAGGAGTGGGGGTCATCCAGAGTAACCCAATGCCTACTTATATGTTTTGTAGGTTTGCGGAAAATAATATTTGAAAGACAGACCGGGATATATTTTTTAATAGTTTTGGCATGCCACTGCCGCGCTGGGTGTTATTATCTTATTAAAAAAAATCGTCTTTGGTAAGTAATGACTTATTTTTAATTTATTTGAAAACATGTTTTTGCATAAGGTACAGACATTCTAAAGGCTAATAAGAATTTAATTTATGAATTAGGCTTGGTACGACTAAAAATGTTTAAAGGCTGAACCAATATAAATAAATTGGCTATTTTTTTATTTGCAAGACCCAACACTGGTTCGTCGCATACAATAATAGATAGTTGTGCCATGCTTCAGACCATTAGCTGACCACTTTATTTATAATTACTTATAAATCGGTAAACACACACTACAAAACACTACCAGTACCTCTTTCAAAGACTACATTAAAAAGCACAGGATCCTGTAATTTGATTGGCTTGAAATGTTACAGACGGTCAGGTAAAACTGTCACATTGGAGGAGTCGTATTTTTTTATAAAATAATAATAATATAAAACAGTTTTTATTCGGTAAACAGATGGGTGAAGGTCGCCTCCTATTCGGATCTCGTACTATAAAGCCGTGGCTGTTGCGTAAACTTTGCCTTGTCGTTGGCAACACTGATACCAACCCACCTTTATCACAGCAATCAAACACTTTCCATCCCACTGTATAAATCATTACCAATCCAAAAAGTAAATAAATTAATAATATTTACCCACAATAAACCCCAAAAAATAATAAAGAAAAAATCTATATATATTTGTCTCTTATATTCCAGTCATTTTCTAAACCACATGACGTTATTCTTTTGTTCTGTCAGGTTTTTCAGGAGAGCGGCCAACATTAATTTCATAATGGACTGCCATGGCTGCAATTCATTTCGTTTGTCTTATTGTGCAATTGTCTTTATTGACAAAGGTTTGCGCTGTGATGACAACGCGGAATTTGTGGTGAAAAGAAAATCATAAAATATTTTACGGACACATAAATAAGGAAATATTTTTGGAAACAATCTTTTAGAAGAAGAAAATTAAATCATATTTTCAATATATTTAAAGGCACTGGCTAAAGGATCGCTGGCGGTTGTGCGCAATTATGAGTGAAAAACCGCCGGAAAGCGGTTTTATCCATTAACGTATATGAAAATCGCCTAATAATAGTTAAAGTTGACCTAACTTTAATAACTATTTGTTTTGTTGTTTAATTCTATTTTTATTATTGATTAACAAACTAAAATTAAACTGAGAGACACGTTTAACACTTATGAAGAGCTTGACATTAGGTTTGTTCCAGCGGAATGTTGAGAACATGTTAGCAACAATCGTAAAACTCAGAAATTGTTACAAACATTAGTCAGAAATGTTGGCAACAGTTTACTGCTGGAACGAAAAATAAACAAGGCGTGCATACTGCTTACTCCCCAATACAAAAAAGGTTATGTTAAAAATTTGTCAGTAATGTTTGAAGAAAGTTTGCAAACTTTTCAAACAGTTTCCAACATGTTTCCAATATCTTAAAACTACTGCTGGAACAACAAACAATTGTATAAAGTTACAAACATGGCACTGCTGGAACGACAAATTTGAAGTGCGCAGAATCCAAACGGTTGCAAACATTTCTGACAGCCTGCTGGAACAAACCTATTGTGTCAAAGCTCTTCATAAGTTAAAAAACTGGGACAATATAAAATGCAAGTAGCGGAGTATCTTCTAGTCTATAATAAATCGTTTCCATATATTGGGAATTTTTTGATGTAGCTGTCACAAAATTACATCGTTTTGACACCATTTAAACCTAATATTCCAATAGACCAGGAGATAAAACTAGCTTTTGTTGTCCCAGTTTTTTTGGGCGCGATGGTACATCTTTTAAAAAAAGAAAAGCCAGAAGTTTATATATCTTAAAACAAAAGCCTTAGATTTAATTTGAGAGAATTGTGACTTTCATAGGTGTTAAAGAAATAGGATCTTAAACAGAAAAAAATGTTTTCAGCTTTGCGTACTAAGTTCAAAAGAAGGCGCTTTTGTAATAAAAATAACCTTATTTTATTTATTGACCCCAATGGGTCTACATTAAAGAACGATGTATTCCGTTAAAAACATCGAGCGCTTTCCCACTGAGAGATTCTTTCTTTAAGACAAGATACTAAATACCACAGACTGAAATAAAATTTAATTCAATTAAGATAATTATATTAAATAAACAACTAGTTCTCTTTTTGATAGTTAAGAGAGGAATTCCTGCTTATCATGTCATTCACCGAGACCTCTTTTCTCCATCGATGATGCGTTTTGCCGAACCTCATAGGACTTATCAAACTGGCTGTCCCGGGTCCAAGTTGAATAATACGAATAACAAGTGTATCTTATAAATAAAAACTTTCGTTGTTCGACGGTAGGATATAATCGTACCGTTGATACCGTACTAAAAAGCATAATTCAGTGAATACTTATATTAAAGAAATAGGTTCTTTGACATAAAGGTTAAAGATTTTGGTATAAGTTCTTAAAATAAGAACCTATTATTTTAAAGAAAATTCATTAATGTTTTTTTAACATTTAATATTTCTTTTGTTTAAAATCTTAAAACTTATATTTAAGATATTAAAGAGCTTAAATCATAAATCTTTAGGTTCTTATTTCTTGATTCTGATATTCTTAAAATAATACTAAGGATATTTTAATTTAAAGAATTTCTTTTACATTAAAGACATAAATTAAAGTATTTTTTCTCCCAGTTTAAGAACCACTATTATTTTAAAGTAAGAAATAAATCTTGGTTTAAAAGCACAACTATTCAAAAAGAATGCATATTTTTAAAACCTTGTATTTGCTTAAAACAAGACATTTTTGTTTCTGTGTGTACAACATTTACTTTTACAATTTTTTCTTCCTTTTAAAAATAAAGATTAGTTACTCTTGGTTATTTTTAATATTTTTAGCTATATAACACCCTGTATATGACCTATCGGAGTAAAATTTTGTATTTATCAGTTTTACGCAATGCGACCAGGTTTCTCAAAAAGACGTTTAAAAATTCCAAAATTTTTGTTCTATTTGTCCTCTTGTAACACCTATCCTGGGACACATTCTATTTAAAATTAGCAAGTTTGTCGATTAGATTTTTAGTTTATTTAAAAACAGACTAAGTTTAATGGCCTTTATATATAAGTAAACCTTTAATCTTTTTTCCATTAAAATTTAATTGGTTTATAAACTATCTGAGCCACCCAGTAAAACAAGGGTTTTAATATCTCTCCGAAATAACAATTTAGTTTTTTTGTTACTTCTGTTGTACACTCTGCATGTATAATTAGTTAAAATTGTACTTAAAATAATAATTTAGGAACCTAAAAGGGCTTTTTTAAACATTTGTTGGTTAAAGGTTAAGTACTTACGTAGGTACCCTTTTTTAATTAATTATAAACGGCTTTACCTAATTTGACCTGTTCCGGAACCCCTTCCTGACGACCGATTGATCTAAAATTTAAAAAACACTTTTAATTTTGATGACAAAATACAATATAGGGGAAAGTGGGGTGGATTCATACAAGGGGCATTCATTGAGTTTATCTGAAGTTAGACACGAAGTAAAATAGTAACGTAAGTGAATGTGCACAGTTTTTATGTGTGTTTACAAACTAGTGAAGTTTCAGAATTTTCGATGCGGTACGATCGAGTGCACAACACGGAACGTGTTTTGCCTCGCGTAAGTAATTTCATAACGCAACTTTGGACATATTTTATGGCCAGTTACTATTTTTGGATTAGTTATTGCTATTTAATCCTAATTATTATAATACAAAGGCACTAATTTAATGTGTAAATTAATATAGATAAATACGGTTTTTCTATTTCAAATTTTTTTATTAATTAGCATGTGATGGGGCAGATTCATACACAAGTATATGGGACACATTCATACTGTATAATTGTACCCCTGGCCCTTTATGAATATTTTTTTAACTACTATTTTTTGGTACACCGACGATTATAGTTGTAAATATTATATAAAGTAGTTTAAGTTTCATTTTTACGGAAAAAAACCGGCTGCTTTATGAACTTTGTGTCTTTGGATGTCATGGATCAGTTAATTTATCAGACATAGTGATGATATTACCATAGATCTTAGGTCATAATGTGTTAACAACATAGGCATATTAATTTTAGGTTTTGTAAGTTAAGGTATATTTGTGTTAACTAGAGTTTTTTATTAGATATAATTAATAATGTATAAGCAATATTTTTTTACATTTTGAGATTGTTACTTTTAATAAATATAAGTGACTAAAACAAAAAATGTTATTAAGTGTCTTTGGTAGATAACTATACATGTAACGTAAAGACCCTTTAATGACACTCTGTTCACTATTCGTTACTTATGTTCATATCACGAAACTATTGCGTGTTTAAATAGGCATTAACAGATTTGGATAAATCCTGTTTTTAAATTTTGAATTTTACTATTTGTTTTGTATGTTAAAAAATGTATTTGTGTTTTTTTTATAAAGTATGGTATAAAACAATAATAAACAATAATTATGACGAATTAATAGTGATGTTAAATGTGCCCCTTCGGTTGTATGAATGTACCCCTCTTATGGGGTACATTCATACATTTTGCTTTTTTTGTAAAAGTCTTATGGAAACTCGCGCATGTGGATTTTCAATAATATTAAGGTTCTACTACAATATAAAATAGTTAAGCTACTAGTGTGTCATAAATTAAAAGAGATTAACCTAAAACACGGCATTCCACAAAGCAAATATAAAAACTGTATAAAGCCTCCCCACTTTCCCCTAATATATTTCTTTATTATTTAAAAAAATCCAAAATGGCCAAAGATACAAAATGGCGGATTATATAAGGTACTTGAGGCATATAAGGCCCGGGGTTTAATAAGGCCCACATTTAAAAACTTGTGGCAAAATAATGGGTTCAGGTTTAAACTTTACCCGTACAGACGTAAGACCAATAAATATCACGGGAAGTAAGCGGAGGCTGCTACTCGCTGCCTTCTTTTTAGTAGCAAAAAATGTGTGACAGAGTGCTGTATCATCATAAGGACTTATAATTATTACCAGAAGAAAAATATAGGTATTCGGATTTTATTTTTGTTAAGAAATAGGGCACATTTTTTTTTGTTTGAAAATTGTTCGTTATCGCTGTTTAAAACTTTACATTTTTTTTAAAGGAAAAAAGTCATTTTGTTGTAATTTGGTGTTTTTTTTTAATTGTGTTTAGCGGCTGATAAGGCCCACTGAAGTATGTCATAGCTTATAAAAGTCAATAAAAGAAAACTTGGGTGTTGCTTGGGTAGCTACAGAACACACTAAGACCCAGTGGCTTAAGAAAGTGTACAGCAAACAAATATAAGTCTTACTTTTAAAAGCTATGTATTTCCGACGTAAAAACTATGCTTTTACAAATAAATGGGCGCAGGAGAAAGCCAACTAATTATAACTAATAAACCAAATATTTATTAGGATAAGAAATAATAAGTTTCTTTAAATATTTTCTTTAAAACAAAAAAATATATTTTGGGACGTTATTTTACTATGGTGGTTTAATAAAGCCCATAAACAAGGGTTTTTAATAATTGTTATACTTGATTTCATATTTATTTGTGTAATTTTATTAATATTTAATTTTTACAATAAATAAGCAATCTTTAATTTAAACACTATTTTGCCTAACTTTTTAAAATAATTCGAGGTTTTTTTACATTTACCGTTAGGTGGGCCTTATATGCCGCAGGTACCTTATTACTTCTTATAAAATAAGAAGTAGTAAATGAACTCAATAAAATAAGAAGTTTCAACTGATAACAAAACTAAACACTTGAAAATAAATTATTTAGAAAAAATATGTCAAACGGTTTTATTGTACTAAAAGCTAAAAAATAAGTCCTAGCTACCAGATCGCACCAATCTTCTCATAAATCTGAGGTATTGATCACACAAATAATACAATCGTTGGGCACTTAACATTTTGATCCTAATATTTACTCTAGATGGGCCACGCCCAACAGTTTTATTATTTGTTCGATCAATACCTCAGATTGATGAGATTGGTGCGATCTGGTAGCAAGGACTTACCTAATTATGTTTTAAATTTTAGTACATTAAAACCGTTTGACCTATTTTTTTACATATTTTATTGTTAAATTAAAGTTATGGGTAATATTAGAGATTTGAAAAAAAAATCTTTTAAAACACGTGTACAAAAAACCAAAGGAATTCGTTTATTTAAAAAGTTATTAAAAAAGTAGCGATCGGAAGCTAAAAAATGGAAGTTAATAGAAATATACACTTTATCGAAATACCCCATTTTTAATTACTAACGGCTACTGCTAAATTGATTTAAAATTAAACTAGTAAATTTGATTTTAGATTTTTAATTTAGCCACGACTGATTAAAAACGGGACCGGTAAAAATGTCAGCAACATTTTTATTAAAAAGCTGTGGGTTTAATTTATAAACAAAATATCAAAATTAAATTTCTTTTTTTTCCGAATAAATATTTTTAAATGGGTAAATTAACTTTTTTTTCTAGTTTAAAACCTTTTAGGTTTGTAAAAGCTTTTTTGTAATATTTCTTTATTTTATATATTCGGCCATTACTTTCTTAATTGTGATCTGCAATGAGCAGAGTACTTTAAACAGTTTCAAAAATAAAACCAGAAAAATCCACAGTACGTCTCATGTAGGATAGGGCGGGGCTAGTTGAGCATAGAGGTAAGTTGGGCAATTAAAATATCTCAAAAACTATCGACCGCACGCGAAAGCATTAAATAGCGCAAAGAAGGGGTTGCGCGAGGGAAACTCATTATGCGACCACTAGTGGTGACGCGGTGATCGAGAAAAGTATCCGTGCGCATTGTTTATTTTGTGATAAAAAAGTAAAATAATTGCAAGCCGAAAAATTTGATCTGTGATAGTTAAATGTATTCCGTTCTCAATCAGGTAAGTGTGAATCTTAAGTAAATTTATTGCAGTTTTAATATGTATAAAGATTTTGGATATAATTCTAACCGGTTTTCTAATAAATTTACTTTTTCTTTAAAATTTCAGGTTGGGGATACGGACTTATAAGAGTAAGACTACTAGACTTTAGATTTAAAAGAGGCTGCAACCCGAACTTTGTACAAGCAACAAAAAAAAGAGCTGATCTATCTAACTTAACAGATACAGAAGGCATTACAAGAGAAGCAAAATAAAACTGCTTAAAAAGTTTAAAAACGAAGATGAATTGTTAGGTATTAAATTCAATAGTTAAGATAAGCTAGGTACGTTTTAATAATGAGATTTGGTTTTTTGTCACTATAAGATTATAAATATAAAAAGAAAATTGTCAAAATGTATTTTTATTGTAAACGTATCTAACATTCAAGCCATAATTTGACTATACTTTCTAAGTGCTCCACTAGCCCCATACCCTTGCTCAACTTACCTCACCTATGGGGTACGTTGGGCATACTTGACTATCTACATTAAAATGGATGTAGCTCCTAAATTCGACTTATTAGAAAGAAATTACTATGGACACTATTAATAAGGGATAAATTGCTAATCCATCAGTATGCCGTATAAGCCATTAAGACTCATTTTTAAGGAGCTATAACCGATCAAGTGAAAAATTGCTCAACTAGCCCTGCCCTACCCTACACCAAATTCGAACCCAAACCAACCAGGATTAAAAAGCATGGTCACTACCAAAAAGCTAACCAACTTGTCAATTATAAAGTCATATTACCATATCCCAAGGACATTCAAATTTTCCAACGGATAACAATATCCAAGTGACTGATTTTTCAAGGGACTTGTTGTCCGACGAACATTTTTTTAACATTAACCTGTGATAGAACATAGTAAATTTTCTTTTTTTTTAATGCTTACAGTAAAATTAAGATTAAATAATATTTAAAACACCATAATTTAATAAAAAAATATATAACTTACCTCATGTTTCGTCCTCACTTGCTGTAAATATTGATTAAATTAATTATTTTATTTACGATTAAATTTTACTTATGTACTTTCAAAATTATTCTTATAAATTTTAATTTTAGTTGATATATGCATTCAGAATACGTGGTTTTATAAATTTTTCTTTTTTAATCCTTAATAAAAATACAAATTTTCTCGACCCACCTTTTCCATTCCATAATTCTCCTACTTTTTTACCAACCCTCGTACCTACACTTTCCGGCCATACGCGAAATACCATATACGTCACAGTACGACGGCACTTGGAATAAATTTATAAGGGAAAGGAGAGAAGAGACGAAATTCAACTGTGTACCGAATTGAACGCGCCTGCCATCCGGGTTTCCTATTTTCCACTTTCCAAACCAAAGGTGAGTCAAACCATTTTGATTTTCCTATATTTTATATTTTACTTAATTTACGATACTACAAAGCTGCTAGGCCGTGATTGTGATGTATATAATAATATAGTGAAGAGGTTTCAAGCGATAAACTTGTATCCAGTGCAACCCTATTAAAATACAGTCCACTAAAAAGGAGGCTAACATCGCCCCCAATCACCTCAGTTATTTAAGTGACTTCAAGTGACTGGTTTTTATAAGAGACTGGTTGTCCTAAGGACATTTTTAAATTTTTAAACCTCTAACTCTCTGATAGAACCACTGATCTTGATGAATTGCCAATGTTATAACCTGCGGGAAACAAAAGTTACATTTCATGGGCAAAAAACCGGTTCGTGCCCTGCAAGCCAGTTGAGTTTACACGCACCCGGCCCTAAATAAACTATCCGCTTTATAGGAAAGAATTTGTTGACGGCGTCCTGGTTTTCTGTTCGAAGTACGGTAGCTAATGAGCGTTACGGTCAGACCGCGGACGAAGGGTACGGGGTGCCAGTCTTTGTATTTTGCCACGGCTTTTAAGTGCGCATGTTCGTCCACCCACTGCGCAAGGTCGTAAAAATCTGAAAAATGCTTCTTGCCCCTGCGGATCTAAATGTAGGATATCTATGGATAGAACATATTTATTTTTTGTATTTTTTTATACTCACAGTAAAATTTAGATAAATTATGATCTAAACACTATAATTGGTAAAAATCATTATGACTTACGTATTTCTCCTGGTTGTCCGACAGACACATATTACTCTTATGTATCACTCTTTTTTTTGCGGAACTTGGTCGACTAAGCTCGCAGATATAATAATATCAAATATATACGAGAAAACAATGCTGAAAAAAAACATTGCTTATTTTGCTGCGATCGATTTTTCGAAACGTACGCATTAGAAAATTTAAAAATTTTGATAACATTACAAAGTCAGTGGGGGACATACAACTAAAATATTTTGACAGCTCTATCACTTCCGGTTATATCGGAAGTTAATGTCAACTACCCCATTTTAAATGGAACACCCTATATATTAATTATTTTTTAGATTCTGCGTAAAATTCTAATTAAAATTTATATACAATGTTCTATACCTAAATCCAACCGTTTTTGACTTATTTTAAATTTTATGTCAAAAATAACATTTGCAAGCCATTACATAACCATAAATTTCTTCTAAACAAAAGCCTTTAATATGAGTTGGGGTTGGGTTCCTTGTAAAGAAAGAGCTTCTTTAATAGATTATATTAATATTTTCACAATTAATAAATTCAGAGTGGTAAAAAAAAATCGTTAAAAATCATCACAACAAAAACCTTAAAAGTCAATTTTTTTAAATGAAAACCCCCATCTTTTATTATATTAATATAGAAGGGACAAATAAAGCTCTTGAATTTATACAGGGTGTTGATTTAAAAACTTTCCACTCAAGTTATCTTCGAAACGAGACAGATTTGAGAAAATCGCCGAAACACGTCAAGATATTTATTGAGGGGGAACGTTTTTACAAAAAATTGGACGGCGCCCCTTTAACCCCTTAACCACCAGGGCCACCACCCCAAAATTCTTAAATGAGAAGGCGGGTCGAGTGATCCATCATTTTAATGCTCCTGACGAGTACTTTATTACCCTAGAATATGAAGTCAATATCTTCACTTATTACAAAATGGCGTTACTTTAAAAATTACCTAAATACCATTTATGGAAATATGGCCATGCAAATCAGGCATGGCCATATTTCCGAAACTAATAAAGTTAGATGTACCTAATGTGGTGTTTTCTTAAAGCTCTTTTAAAAGTTTTTTAATGGTGATACTGGTAGTAATATACAGGGTAGAAGAAAAAGTACATATTTTTTTATTTAAGAACACTGTATATTATTTTACCAAAAATTACTAAAAATAAACTTGAAATACCCAGGATAATTTAATTTCCTATTTATTTTTAAATACGTTTTTAGGCTAGTTAATAAAATATGCATATTTAAATAATTCAAAATGTATAACAAAAAAATTAATAATTTAATATTTTATGGCTTTATTTATAAAATTGAAGAGAGAAAAACGTGATATATTAGTATTGTCATATAAAGGACAAAATAAAATGCATAAATACAGGGTAAGTCAAAAAATTTAAGTTTATATCCTAAATTTAAATATAGCCTTGGCCATAATTTTTTAAGACAGTCCTGTTAAATACCTTTGTTTAAACACTACGTATATTTATTATAAATAGTGTTTATCAGGTAATTAAATGGGTGCAGGTCGCCTAGTATTAGGATCTTACCAGAGACAAGAATGAGACGAGTAACTGGTCCTAACAATTTGTCCATTGTCTTTATCTCTTTCTGGTTTAAGGCAAGTTCCAATAAATATGTCTTTGTCTTTCATCATGGCAGGCTATCGTAGATGGAGCAATCATCGCTTTGCCCTGGTTGCCAAGTTGTTTACAATTTCTGCATGTAAACTTTAATGTCCTTTTTTGGCTCACATCTAATTAAGAGAAAGAAAATATACCATGAATCGAATATTTTTAACTTGACAACGTTGCCGCAGGCAGTCACGCCGAAATGTTAATCGATATTTGTGTTTTGATATTTTTCAATGGCCGATTTGTTTGGACCGTTTGTTTACATTTTCTGTGATTTATTGTGTGTTTTGTGGTTTTTTACCTTTAATTGGACTTTGAATATTGACTTTTATTAGTGATCACAGTGTATATATTAAATTTGTGCTTTTCAACAGATAATTTAAGGTAATATTGACATGGTTATCTGTAAGAAAAATCTTTATAAAAACTAAATAAATTACATTTTTAATTAGGTGTGTGTAATTATTGAACTAAACCCAATATTTTATATTAATAGGAAACAAAAACAAGTACCTAACATTAAGGGCTAAAATAGCACAGCTATATAATTTGAATTTGGCGGGCAAACGATAAAGTCGACTCACGCGCCATCTGCGTTTGCCTTCCTTGAAGACAGACAAGGAAGGCCCAGCAGCTATCTCTCTCTCTCGGATAATTTATTTACATTTAGTTGCTCGTCTCATTGTTGTCTCTGATACTATTACAAATACAGATGTTTGTGGAAGTTGTATTTACTCCTTGTAAGCATAGTTTACACATGTCAAATACAATAAAGCTTAAGCATTATAGGACGTTGGTAAAGTTTGAAGTCTGTTGCCCACAAACTTGGGCTTATTAAGATTATTGTGTTTATTAACAGTTGGTAATTAGGATGCAAAACAAATAATAAATAGATTAGAGGGCAAAACCATAAATAATTAAAGAGTGTCTTTTCATAAAGGGATATTTTCAGGTTTTGCACTTTTTTAATTTCGTGTAAAAACTTATTATATATGTATAAATTAAAATGCACAATTTTTTAACCTTAAAGTAAAAAAAACGGTATATATTCATTAGTAAATTACATTTTAAAAATCGCCTTTTAAACAAAAGGGGATATTTTTAAGTTTTTTTTTTTTAATTTTATGTAGAAAATTACTTATATTAAAAAACTTATTTTTTTTACCTTAAACTAAACCAAAACGGTACTATACTACGGGCACTACCCAAGCAGCAAGCTGACGTCTTATTGACGTCTCTTTTTAGTCATTTTTGGTCAGCAAAGACGTCATAAGGTGACGACAAAATGACGTTAAATTGACCTCCCTAAGTCACAGGCAAAAGACGTCCCGTTAATGACGTCTTTAAGAGGACGAAAAATTGGCGCATATACTTTTTTTAAATGCTAAATGATACAATATTTTATTTGAAAATTAAAATAGGAAAAGACACCTTACTGCTTGCAATTTCCTTGCACTGCAAGGTCGCATCTCTCGGGACACTGTCCAACCTGGAGATGCAGATTTTTAGCCGAAGATATTTCTTTCAAAGCTAATTGAGATTAGCAACCGCAGACCGGTCTCGAACTATTTTGGTCTCATCGGTACGGTGAAGGCGATAAAAAGCGAAGATGTTGAATAAGCGTAGTAGTTTATTGTCCATTACGCCATCTATCGGTAAAGTTTTTTCCTATTTCAATTTTGTAAAATTATTAGTCTTATTTTTCTGTCATATGATATTTTGGTTGGATTTTGACACGAATCATATAATGTCACAAAATTTTTCTGGCGGGTTTTCTAAACATGACGGCATACGATGCCGTCATGTTGGGAGCGCTGATTATCTAGCTTTTTATAGTGACTTTTATTTATTTATTTTTTTTTCTGAAGTCGGTTTAATTAAAAAAAAGTTTATTTTTTGCTTTTAAGTTTTTTTGCTTTTTAATTTATAATTACTACTATTAAATCATTAAATACTTACTAAAAAACACTACTAGTGCCTCTTTCAGAGACTTCTGTTAAAAGCACAGGGACGTGTAATTTAATTGGTTTGCAACGGTATAGGCTGTCATGCAAAACTGTCACATTGGTGGAAGGGGTCATAGTTAGTCTGGTAAGTTAAATATTTTTTTTATTTCTTTATAAAAGAAATAAAAAATAAACTTACCCAAACTAACCATGAGCCCCTAATGTCAATCAATGAAATTACACTTCTATGTGCTTTTTATTGTATAGTTTTTTTTTCAGTTCGCTGAAAAGGGTAAATTTTACCTTAAGGTTGTCAATTCTAAATACACCCCTGATGTTTAAGCATATACCACTCTAGAGGCAGCTTTGCCGCACGAACAACGTACGAAAGAGAGAAAACAGTAGGTCTAGTACCTGTCTCTCTCGCCATTTAACTTGTTTTTTTATGGGACCACCGCGGAAGTGTACTCTTTTAACAGAATTGATGACCTTCTCCTTTTAAAGTTGGTTAAAAATTATTTAGGATTAAAAGAAAAAGAGATTTGAAATTCGACATACAAAATCTATTATTAATTTTTTTTCTTTTTAGGTACATTTCAAAAGCCGGTATCCAATAAACAACAAGTGGGTAAGAATAAATTATTAAATTGTTAGAAGTTAGACAAAGGTATTTAAATAGTTTTTAAAGTAACGTTACTATAAAGCATGTCTTCGGAAGTTCTTACCAAATGGGAAACTTTTTTATTATTAACTTTACAAAAAAGAAGTGTCTTCTTATAAAAACTCCTGCTTGTTAAAAAAATACATTTTCACAAAAATATTTGAAAGTTGGATGTACAGGGTGGCCTAAAAATGACTTGTTTTCAAATTAAAATAAGGATTATTTTCTTACTACGGTATCAAACTTTAAAGGGTGATTTATAATGTCATTTTATAAAGAAAAAATTCTATAAACATATGTCCGAAGATGCTTCGTTTCTAAGATACAGGGCGTTAAATATTTTTTTAAAGTCTGTTTTTCTTGAATATCTTAAACACGAAGACAGATACAAAAAAATTACTACACTAAAAGTTATATTTTTAGTTGCTTTAAAGAAAAAAATATAAAAACTACATAAAAGCCAGTGGCGTACATTTCTCAGTAATATTGGCTATTGTGCTCACTGTACGCCATTGGCTTTTTATACAGTTTTTATATTTTTTTCCTATAAAACAACTAAAAATATAACTTTTTAAAATATATATTTTGTGAATACCGCCAGAATTTGCTAAAAAAATAAACAAATGACAATCGCAAAGTAAAGAAATGAGCATCGAGTTTGTTATTTTAAATGGAAAACAGTATATTTTAAGTTTATTGGAAAGAGTATATTTATCTGCTTTCAAAAATATACTTTGTCCAAGTTTGAACTACCAGTTATTGCAGAAAATAACTCTGAATCCTGTAAAAGCAACCGCTCTGATTCATAGACAATTTAACATAGGGGGCTTTGATTCCATTTGTTTCTCAAAATATGGCCTTTCTGTTATTTGTTTTGGTTAAAATAAAGAAATTATCTAAAATAATAAATATTTTAATGTAAAAAAATGGGCTTCATGTTTTTGTTATTATTTTTTTACTTAAACAACTTAAAGTAGTTCTATAAAACTTTATTAACAATAAATAAACAAAATTATTTAGTCGTGTTCTCCATTTCTAGAAACTGTTTGCTTTTTTGCCACAGTATTTCTGTTCTACAAATTTTTCACACTATAATAAATTGCAAATGATGAGGGAGATACTTAATTAGGATACTTCGTCCTATAATAATTTGGTGTTTGTCGGTAGTTTCCTATATACAGTATGTCCGCGGATGCGGTTAACGAGAGGACAAATGGACCAAAAATTGAAAGATACGAAAAAAGTCATTCATGATAAAAAAGTCTGCTTGTTAAAAAATATGATCCCCGATGAGAAAATAGATTTTTATCATACAGGGCGTCTCAAAAATGCAAAAACACAAAATCAAACAAAAGCAAACAGTCATTTTTAGGCGTTTTAACGTGATATGATAAATAAAAAACTTGCTCCAAATTTACTTCTATTCCTGATTCCAAACTTCTGAAGAAAATTTAAATTTATGAAAATGAAAAAAAATATTTTTGCAAGTACACGTTTTACTACTTTTACTTATTTATTACCTTTTCATTACTAAAAACTAATTAACATAAATTTAATATGGATTTATGATGGACGACATAATGAAAAATCTAGTCTTTTAGCTTCATCTCCAGCTTCTAACGTTTGGTTGAAATGAGGCTTATAAGGGTAAATTTTATTTTCTTTTAAAACTGTTTGAATAGTAGTTTTTTGTACCACCTCTAAATGCTTAGCTCTGTTTCTCAATGAAAGCAATGGATTTTCATTTACGGATTGCAATATCAAAACTGTAGAGGCATCGTCTTCATTATATTGCTTTTTTTGTTTTTTAATGTCCATAACTGATCCTGTTCTTTAAAATGTTTTCACCAGTTTGTGAACACCAACTTTCGAAACGTTTACTCCAGGAAATTTGCGTTGAAAATCCTCCACTACATAGCTATAAGAGCACTGACCACTTCCATAGCGTTGCACTATAAAAACTCTTTGTTCTACGGTCAGCATTTTGGAAAGTATTTTTTGACACTGACACTAACAGGTAATAATGTACAGGTATAAAAGTTATAATATGAAGGTAGTAAAATGCGTACTTGAAAAGATGTTTTGTTTTTTAATTTTTCGTAAATTAAAATTTTCTTTAGTAAGTTCGGAATCAGAATTAGAAGTAAATTTGGAGCAAGTTTTTTATTTATCATTTCACGTTAAAACGCCTAAAAATGACTGTTTGCTTTTGTTTGATTTTATGTTTTTGCATTTTTGAGATGATAAATGAGTATGATAAAAATCTATTTTCTCATCGTGGATCATATTTTTTCAACAAGCAGACTTTTTTATCAAGAATGACTTTTTTCGTATCTTTCAATTTTTGGTCCATTTATCCTCTCGTTAACCGCATCCGCGGACATACTGTATGTGTTTTAATTATTTTATTTATTTTTATTCTTGTTTTTTTTTTCGTCAGAATATCCCATAATGTAAAAAAGTAATAAACCATGCGTTTAAAGCCAGTCAGAAGGCCATATTTAGAGAAACAAATAAAACCAAAGCCGCCCATGTTAAATTGTCTATGAATCAGAGCGGCTTACTGTAACCGAACACCTTGTACCTCAGAAACGAAGCATCTTTGGACATAAGTTTATAAAAACTTTTCTTTATAAAATGTCATAAAAATCACCCTTAAAGGTTTGATACCGTAAGTAGGAAATAACCCCCATTTTAATTTGGAAAAAGTCATTTTTAGGCCACCCTGTACATCTAACCTTCAAATATTTTTGTGCAAATTTATTTTCTCATCAAGCAGGACTTTTTATGAGAAGACACTTTTTTTCGTAAAGTTAATAACGTATGTCCTAAAAGTTTTGGCACACAATGTTTATCTGGTATACGAAGAAGCTGCGCTTGAGAGTATTTGGGGCACTTACGTCTCTTTCGATATTTAAGACCATTCCTCCTCAATTCCAACGATATCGTACTCTTAGAAGATCTGTATTGCCTAGCCAGTCTCCTCGTTGACATTCCAATCTGGTTTTTGCTCTTCTCACCAATCTCTCTGACCTCTGTGCGGTAAATGCAAGTGGTCTTCCACTTTTGGGAGATTCAGACATGGTATTCCCTGCTCGCACTCCGCTATTGTTCTATAAATGGTTCTGCGTGAAATGTTTTCATTCTGGAATATTTGACAGATTTCAGCTTTGGGTATCCGCCCAACTAACTTGTAGATACTTTTTCTTATTTCTAATTTATACGACATCTTAAAGCGAAAACTTCAAAATAAATAAATCTCAACTGACAGTAAATAAAGTAAATAAACTTTTGTTTTCAAAGGCAACTTGATATTATTTTGTTTTTGTTAAAATTAAAGACAATGAGTTTTGTGCCAAAACTTTTAGGACATACGTTAATTAAAAAGTTTCCCATTTGGTAAGAACTTCCGAAGACATATTCAAAAACTGACGAGTAGTGTAAACTTGGGATTATCTATCCAAACAGATTATTCATTTTATGTCTCTTATTATAGTCTTAACATTAATTTACTGCGAAGTCAGGATAGTCTATCATATTCAAAATTTTAACAGTTTAAGGTGTAAAATACCTTTTAAAATAAAACATAAACTAAATTTATAGCAACATAAATTTTACATCTAGCAAAAGTTATAATTTTCCAAAGACCTTATTTTACTTTTTAAGAAAGAAAATAACAGATAAAAGTTTTATTGTAACACATGTTACTTGTAACTGTTAAAATATGCAGCACTTTTAAATTTTTTCAAACCGTGAGGATACATAGACTGTCCCAAAAGTATGAAAGCGGCTACCCAAGCAGCAAGCTGACGTCTTATTGACATCTCTTTTTAGTCATTTTTGGTCACATTTGGTTAGCAAAGACGTCATAGGATGACGACAAAATGACGTTAAATTGACCTCCCTAAGTCACAGACAAAAGACGTCTTTAAGATGACGAAAAATTGACACATATACTTTTTTTAAGCTAAAATGATACGATATTTTATTTGTAAAGTTGAAATTATTCTATTTCTATTTTTTTTTCTTGGTTTTGGTCCCTTCAGGTCCAATCCACCACTCTCCCCTTCCGGACTATGCTTTCCAGGGCTTCGTCGGCGAAAAATCTGGATAATCGAGCTCGTACCTCCCAGAAATTCCAAAAAGAAAACAAATAATTCAACGTTCGATGCAATGCATAAATTGTCGACTGTCAAACCAAGATCTGCTACTGGTGTTACGTATAACCTTCACTTTTACTACTGACAGTTCCCATGACACGCACATCTATTTTCCGCCATTTGAGAAATATCTCGTGTTCACCACCAAACAGGATACCATCAGCTTATATAGGAATCTTCGCTCACAGCGCTTAGATCCAGAAGAAAGATGCCGTCAATTTAGCGTGAATCTTTCCTTGATCCCCGAAGGTAAAAAATGCTCGTACGACACCTCTAGCCGCTACTCCGGGAAGAACTTTGTAGTCCTCTACGCACGTCCGCACTGTTCGGAGGTCAAACAAAGAGTCCTTGAATAAACCTTAGTAGTTTATTGTCCATTACGCCATCTATCGGTAGAGTTTTTTCCTATTTTAATTTTGTAAAATTATTAGTCTTATTTTTCTGTCATATGATATTTCGGTTGGATTTTGACACGAATCATATAATGTCACAAAATTTTTCTGGCGGGTTTTCTAAACATAACGTCATTAGATTTTTATGAGCTAGTATGACGAAAAAATTACGGCGAAAAGACGTCACTTTAACGACGTCAAAAAGCGTCATTAAAATGACGTCATAATTTTGGTCTGATAACGTCCTATGACCAAAAATGACTTAAAAAGGACGTCATAATGACGTCAGCTTGCTGCTTGGGTAAAATCTTAAAAGCTAAGAGCGATGGAAACAATCTTTAAAAAAGATGTACAATGTGTCCCAGGATAGGTGGACAAATGGACCCAAAATTTTCGAATTTTAAAACGCAATTTTAGAAAAAATGTTTGCATAATCAAAAACTAAGAAATACAAAATTTTACTTTGACTGTTATATATACAGAGGGAGTAATAACTAAAAATTTGAAAAATAACCAAGAGTATAGTACCTTTATTTAAAAAAAGGACAAAATTAAATAAGTAAATGTTTTCGAGAACTTTATTTTATAATTTAATTTGAACAGTGCCGTATTATCCATTAGGCTGACTAGGCTACAGCCTAGGGCGCCATGAAAAAAAATAGGCGCCAGACAGGGGAGTTTTAAAAAATTAGTCGGCTGGAGATTGTTGGTGACTAATTTCCTAATTTCTCTGTGAATAAGGTGCTTTGGAATGAAATAGACGCGAAAAGGAGGAAGGGACCTTTTTTTTGCTCTTCAAAAATTTTGGGCGCTCTGGGAAGTCTAGCCTAGGGCGCCTCAAACGGTTAATACGGCCCTGAATTTGAAGTTAATGTATAAGAGTAAAAAAATGTTTTTTTATTTTCTTTTACATAACGCATTACAACTTAAATAATTGGGCAAAAGGGAGTAAAATTTAAAAAAATGAAATAATTTTATTTTTTTTATCAGATGCCTTAAGCCAAGTATCCTAAAAACTGTTAGTGGATAATGTTGTAAATTTACCAAAATGTTTTTGACGTAAAATTTATATTCTCGACAACATTTACTTATAAAATGTTGGCCTATTTTTTACAATTAAGGTACTCTTCTCTTGTTCATTTTTTTATATTTTTAGTTATTACTCGCCCTGTATATTACCAATCAGACTTAAATTTTGTATTCATTAGATTGGGACAATGTGACCAGTTTTTCCAGAAGGATGTTTTATAATTCCAAAATTTTTGGTCCAATTTTCTTCTTGTAACACCTATCCTGATACACATTGTATAAAGTTAAAGGTGGCATTTTCCACTTAGACTTAACCCTGAAAGTGACATATATAGATATTTTAGGGTAAAATTGACTTTCTTAAATGGGAACACACATTTTTATTACAGAAATAGAAAGCCAAAATTTTTTTTTTAACAGTACTAATTAGTAAATAGTGTATAGTACCATAGAGTAAGGAAATTATAAGAGTTATCATGGAATAGCCAATTTAAGGACAGGTCATGCGAAAATTCCCAATATAATTTTATTCGTTTCTCGTTGAAATACCGCCAGTTAGTCATTTCAGTAAGCTTACGTGTCTCCCCACCGCTGATGTTACACGAGACGAGGCTTCGACCGACGCATTTAAAGTGTAAACTGGAAAAATGACAAGCCTGCCGCCAAGCCTGCCGCAAAAGCGATACGAAAATTTTAGCATGCCATGGTTTCTCTTATCCGTAGGTCCGTAGGTATGTTACTTTATGATGGTACTTAAGAGTAAAAGTTGTGGCCAATACACTAGTTTAAAAGGCCAAAAATGAAAAAAAGTGTCTAAATTTGTTTCTAGACACCACATTTAATTTAATAAAACTTTTTATTAAACTTTTCTCTCTATAGCCTTTAGTTTTGAAAATTTAGTGAAGTCAAGTACAAAGTTAAAGTTTTAGTTAAGCCCCGTACGGGCTACTCCTAGTGGGGGGTGTGCCCGTACTAAATTTAGTAAGTCAAATAAGTTAAGTTGGTTTTAAAAAATGCAAAGTTAGTTTTGATGGTCCACCGGTCTAATGGTTCCAGAAGATAGTTCCATATGGTCGATTTGTCCAAGTGACGTAAAGTAGCCCTATAAGTATTTAAAATATACGTCACATCTGGTAGCAGCGTAGCTACAAGTACGTGTAAAGTGGCCTTATGTATATTTCAAAATATATGTCACAATACATCAAAAGGAATACACCAAATAATGTAAACAATTATTTAACAGTCGTAGAAACAAAAATGTTTACCTAATCTCCAACCTCTTTAAAACGTTGTGAAGCTGACGCTGTGGCTAAAAGAATTATCCTTTATTTATAAAAGTAAATAAAATTTCTCTGGGTTTCAGTTTAGCTTTTACAAATAGGATTTACCCTGTAATACAACTAGCAAAACAAACAAAACAGTTTAAAATTTTTAGATCGAGCAAACTGTTATATTGGCGAATTTATAAAATCCGTAACAAATGGGATACTTTATTTAAAGCGTTTTATATTTATTATAGCATGGAGGAAACCTTTTACATGTTGGTTTATTTTATATTTTAAAGTTGTTTGGTTTTGTATAACAATAACACGAAATATTTTTATACATTATTAATATAAAATTAAAAAGTAAATATTGCTCATTACCCACGCTCATAACAAACATTAACGTTACTTTACACGGACGTTTATATAGCTTTTTAATGGAGGGGCGGGTATTAACTGAGTTCGAAAAATAAATAGGTATAAAAAAAAATTGAAGGGCAAAAAAACAGACTTTGTTGTACAAAGTCTTCTTACACTTACTATGTACTACTTTTTCCGTATTAAACATTTTTAAAGAGGAAAAAAACTTTTAAAAACACATCTTTAATTTTTTTCTTCCATGTTCTCTTTTTTCTTATCATTTAATAAGCGGGTGGGTCATGTTACCATACACATTCAAACATTACAAATAAACAACTTTTCCATGCAAATGAAGTTCAAACCCCCTTATATACGCTCATGTTA
>JACEGR010007937.1:0-42821 GCA_014170235.1 Listronotus bonariensis
TATCTTACATTTTATTATAATTCTATTTTGAGGTATAAAATTATGATTCATTGTTTGACCTTTTATTACTGTAATACAAACTCTTTGTAATGAAAAATTATTTTCTATTTTTAGTTCGGTTGCATATAAAAGCGTGTTTTTTAGTTTTTTTTAAACTATTATTTATTTAAAATATATTATATTATAAATGTAACATATTTCGATTAAAACACTTTTCATAATTCATAAATAGAAAACGAACAGTAACAATTGAAGGACACTTTAAAAATTGTGTTTTATTAAAAACTGCATTTTGAATTACCTCATTTAACATAGTGAAAACTAAACTGTACCACAAACATCAATTTTTTTTTTTTTTGAAAAATATATCGAAAATATTGTTCAAGGTGACAAAACAAGTATTTTTATCACCTTAAACAATATTTCGGAAGTTCATACCGAATGGGAAACTTTTTAATTATTATCTTTATGAAAAAAAGTACATTTTCATAAAAAGTCCTGCCTAATGAGCATATACATTTTGACAAAAATATTTAAATGTTGAATGTAACAGGGTGACCTATGTACAAAGACTTTTTCCAACTTAAAATACTGGTTATTTCCTAAATAGGGTACGAAACTTTAGAGGAATTTTTTTTTATGTTTTATGAAGAAAGGTTCCTATAAACATATGTCTGGAGTTGCTTCATTTTTGAGATACAGAGCGGTAAGTTTTTTTAAGCCCGGTATTTTAAAAATATCTTAAATACGAAGCCAAACAAACGTACCAAATTTTAACCAAATCGGTTTAAAGGTATTTAAATATTTATAAAATACCGACTTTTTTAAAAACTTTTACACCCTGTATCTTAGAAACGAAGCAACTCCGGACATATGTTTATAGAAACTTTAATTTCTATAAAATAACATAAGAAATCATCAGTTTCAAACCGTAGTTAGGAAAAACCCTATGTATTTTAAGCCACCCTCTACATCTAACATACATTTATTTTTGTGGAAATGTATTTTCTTATCAAGCAGGACTACGCTATATTTTTGAAAAAAAAATTGTCGAGGGCAAAGACAAAAAGGTTTTTTTGCACTTTCTGCATTCGCATATACAATTATTTCCTGACAACAACAATTGGCTCAGTTTCAGACGAACATGGCGAAAGATTTCATCAGTAATTTGCTCCAATTGAGAAACGCTATGGTGAAAAATAAATGATTAAATGGAATAGAATATAACAGACTAGAACTGGGGTTACCAAGTACTTTCATTAGGGTTCTTTTTTTAAATAACATGACCGTCGCGGTCCGGAAAGAAGTATTACCCCCAGGCCGGAAGCGGTCAGCGATGGCACAAGCCCTCCACCCACTCCTCCTACCCTCTGCCGCTCGCCTTCACTCGCCTAACACCGCGACGACTGACAAACTTGCGCTTCGTGCCAATTCGTTGCCGAGTCGACTATAGCACAGACAGAGCGGAAAAAATTAAATTGCGTTCTCAACAAGGTCCACACAAACTAGGCTGGAGGTCCGGATCCTGACCGCGGACCGCCAGTTGGTGACCCCTGGACTAGAATATGTCTTATTTTGTAGTATATATTAAAAAAAAATTATTAAAAGTAAAACCTTTGTGCCACTCTTTGTAACTACCTGGTTTGGTATAAACATATAATTCTTTTGCAAGTTAAAAACTCTCTTTTTCATCTCTAAATCCTGCAGCTCATCTAAGTTTAAATTAACTGCTTCTTTGACCAGTAAGATGGAGTAGTGCCTCAATACTTCTATCAAAAATGTAAGCAAAACTATGGGCAAAAAGACCCATAGCCTTATTTGCAGGTCTAGTAGAAAATCTTTGGACATAGCTTGTATTTTTCAAAATAATTATTTTTGGATTTTATTAAAACTTTTTGGTAGTGCTGTCATATGTCACTTTTATTTTTAAATTGAATACCTGAGTGGCTTTCCAGTGACGCAAATAGAGCGCTCCCGAGTAGCACAGGAGCATTTCGTTCTACTTTATGGCGTTCCAGTGACGGAAAGTGTTATGCACCGAGATACTCCGTTTTCTTTCCCCTTGCCCCTCATGCACCAGCCCCTCTTTTGGTTTTTGTGTTTTAAACGTGTTTCTTTATGGTTACGGATAATTTTTTTAAATTATTTGTTTAAAATGGAATTAGATATTAAAAGAGATTATTATTATAAAGCCAAGAAAGGTTAAAAACTAAACTTAAAAATTTATTTAAGTAATCTCTCTTTCCTTGTCTAAGGATGCGTTCCAGTGACTAACTTTTTATAGCAGATCAAGAGCTTCAAGCCCTGGAGCGTGATGCACAAAAATTTTCGTCACTGGAAAGCTACCCTGGAATATAGCTTTGTTTACAATAATTAGTTTGTTTTTAATGCAGTGAGAGCAGCGAGCAATAAAGCTGGATTTATAGATTGACGTTTCTGTTTCCGTTTGCCATTTTCACTGATGCCTTGTTTAGACACGCCTAGTAATATAGTGGGGTAGCGAGTAATTAAGTATTCTCGTGCATGCGGACAGAAAAAATTAGGAAAGTAGTTTAGTGTAGTAGCTGTCCACACGCACAAGAACACTTAATTACTCGCGACTTGACTAAATTACTAGCCGTGCCTGAACAAGACATTAGATTTTTATAGAATTTGATAGATTTCATTATTATATGTTTTTATTTACCTAACCGCGATTTAAATTAAGAAACACCTTATTGCAAAATGGTCAAACAACTGATAAAAATGGGTATCAAGGGGCGAAAAATATTTACAGAAATTAACAGACTTTAAGCTTAGTTCATAAGCTTGCGAAATGCGATTTGCGAATTGCGAAACTTGTTCTGATTGGTCAATTTGTAACGACTTTCGAGATGTTTCGTTACAAATTGACCAATCAGAATACGATTCGCAATTCGCATTTCGCAAGCTTATGAACCTAGGCTTTGCACGTTTTGCTTTATTGCAGAGTTTTTAACAAAATCCATAATCACAACCAACAAAACACTTTGCACAAATTGTAGACTAAAGCCTGATTTATAGTTTAAGTAACGTAAGACTTAAGACTTAACGTTAAGCCGTAACAAAAATAAACATGTGACAAGTAACCTGATTATTTATAGTGCCAAAAACTTAATCAGTAAGAATTAAGCCGTAATACGTAAGAAGTAAGAAATGATTCATTTTCATTTCTTAAGTCTTAAGTCTTACGGCTCGGTTACCATCGGTCGTTTTCGCTGATAATCGGCAGCGTCATGTTTACATTTTTGGTTATTTATGAGCCATTTTACATCAAATTTTATTTTTGTTGTCGTTGCTGTCTTTTGTGAACAGCAAAGAGGCAACCTACCTAAATTATATTTTATAAAATACATTTATAAAAATGACAACAATATTCATAACCTAAAAAGCCGTAAGAAGATTTTTGAATTAAGGAACTATAAATTGATCTGTTATTATTGCTCACTTTTTACGTCTTAACGCTTAAGACTTAAGTTTTACGGCCTACGGTACTGAAACTATAAATCAGGCTTAACTCTTTTTGTATACAGCAAGATAAACTTGATTATGAAATGTCATTTTACACTAAAATAGTTCAAAATGGTTCCGATGATGGCGCTAAAACTTTGCCAAATCGCTTAATTTTAATTTTCAATAAGATATTTTTATACTCATATGTGACTAAAAAATAGTGACCTTGGCTGAAAAGAAAAGTCATATTTAGAGAACGAGGTTGTCGAAAACATATACAAATTAACGTATTTATACACATTTAAAGCACCTTATGCCGGCTGTGGGTAATGATTATGAGTAATAAGCCCTATTACCTGTTTACAATTACATTAATAACACAGTGGCACACAAAAAAAATTGTTTGATGTGCACCGGACGCGACCTATCGAGGGGTATGTTTTTGTCCATTTGAATCCGAATTTCAAGTCAGTTTAGGCCGTTCGGATCCCAGTTTCGAGTAAATTGCAAAACACGTAAAAAATGGTGCAAATGTTTTTGATTTATTACCGTTTTTTGCAATTTATTTAAAATTGAAGGGTGTACGGCCTAAACTGATTTAAAATTCGAATTCAGCGGGTCGAAAAACAGGCCTGTAGAAAGGTCGCGTCCGTCTTACACAAAACTTTTTTGTGCACCGGTGCACCGGACAAATATATGAAAAAAATCTGTACACCGGACGCGTCCTATCTAGGGGCATGTTTTTTGACCCGCTGAATCCAAATTTTAAATTAGTTTAGGCCGTACACCTTCCAATTTTAAGTAAATTACAAAAAAGCGTAAGAAATAGCGAAAACTTTGACCCATTTTTTAACGGTGTTTTGCAATTTACTCGAAATTGGGACCCGTACGGTCTAAACTGACTTGAAATTTGGATTCAGAGGGTCGAAACATACCTGCAGATAGGTCGCGTCCGGTGCACATCAAAAAAAAATTTTGTGTGTTCCGGTGTAATGTATACATTTTTTAACAATCGTAGAAAAAAAAAATTTAAAGTGAGATTTGTACAAGGGTTTTTACAAAATATGGGGCAGTATTTAATCAGAGATTTCCTAATAAAAAAAAGGCAAAATATGATACAATGCATTTCTTAAATGCCTCTCCTCCTTTATTTCTTCAATGGTTCAAATAAAAAAAAAAAACTTTAAGAAATAAAATTGATGCGTAAATACTATATTTTAAAGTGAAATTGACAGACGAAAATGTGATGGCTGCTGGGCGACATCCTGGGAAACAAATTTAAATGAAAGGGGTGTCTTGTATACACCATTTAAAAGCTTATGGCGAGTACTTTATATCCCTAGAATATAAAATCAATTCCTTCACCTATTACAAAATGGCGGTACCTACCTAAATAATTACCTGAATACCTGATTAGGATGGTCATATTTCCAGAAACTTACAAAGTTAATTGTAATGATGGTATTTTCTTGAAGAAGCTCTTTTAAAAACCTTTTAAATGGTGATATAATATACTGTATAAGCAATAGCTAAAGGTATATTGGCCAGTAAAGCAACAACAAAAAATTATGATGAAACATCCAATACGAAATGTTTACACATTGCCTATGTGTTATGTTATTTAGCTAATCCGGTATAGGAGTTTTATTTAAACAAATTACAATTTTTGTCGCAACCTGTATATTACTTTAAATATCGCCAAATAAGACCTTTAATAGAGCTTTAAAAAATGCCAGATTAATTATACCTAACTTTATTAATTTTGGTAATATGACCATCCAAATCAGGTATTTAGGTAATTATAGTAGTGCCATTTTGTAGTAGCTAAAGGTATTATATTCTAGGGTCATAGAGTACTCGTCAGGAGCGTTAAAATGACGTATCACACAAAACCCCCTTGTTGATTGAATTTTCTTCCCAAGATGACGCCCAGCAGCCATCTTGAAATTTTCATGTGTCAATTTCACTCTTAAATATAGTTTTTACTCATCAGTTTTATACCCTGAAGTATTATTTTTTTAACTTACTCCGTTCAAAAAATAAAGTGGAGGGGCGAGACATTAAGGTAATGCACTTTATAAACTTGATTTAAAAATTAAGGAAAATTCCCATTTTTAAAAATATTTTTCACCTTATATGTATCTTGTTAGAGCTACATATGTTTATATATCATATTTTTTTGGCCGAAGAATCTTTCACTAAGGGATATCTTTTTTTTAACCCGTCTATATACCGAGTGTTGCATCGTCGTGTGAGACTTAAGAGATCTCATATATTGTATTAGCTACATGTTTACATGCCGGCATTCGCGTTAGACCGTATCCTTTCCGCGCATTGCCTGTTTACGGTTCTGTTTGGCTAAACGTGTATATTATTTAGTGTTTTTTTCAGATCCAATCATCAAAATAATCATTCCAACAATGCCAATAATAACACCAACAATAGGGATCAACGGAGAAGGCCTTTAAACTCGTATTATCGATATAACCCGGATGTGATGATACGGAGAGCTCATGGTTTAACTCATAGGTAGGATGTCATTACTAGTAAATGTACTCTTTTTCTGATATACAGGGTGTCCGCTGATTAATGGCACACAGAGAAATCACAGATTCCTTATGCCAATATATTAAGATTTAAGCCAACATACCCATATCCAAAAGTTGATAATAAGGAAGATACAGGGTATCAGAGTAAAAAATATTTTTATTTTTTTTTTTTTCTATAATTTTTGATACGTTTTAAATATTCTAATAAAAGTTGATATCTAGGGGTTTTTGACATGAGCTATTCAGATCTGATATTAATTTTTATGTGTAAGCTAGAGGGGGTGTAGCTACACTATTTACTTTCTATATCAGATTTGCCTTTGCTTTGGGAGTTATTGCTAAGAATGTTGGTGTGGATGCTGCTATTACAGCATACCATGCATATATACAGAGTCGGCTTAAGTATGGGTTGGTATTTTGGGGAAATTCTTCAAGAATTGACAGAGTTATGGTGCTGCAGAAGCGTTGTGTTAGAAATATCTATGGAATGAAACAAACAGAGAGCTGTCGAGAAGTATTTGTTGACAAAAAATCTTAACTGTTATAAATCTTTACATTTTGGATTCTGTCATGTTTGTAAGGGGTAACTTGGATTTGTTTGCCGAGTGTCACCTTAGTCATGATCATGACACTCGAGATAAGGGCGGCAAGCTCTACTGTGATAAATGCAATTTTTCATACATTCAGAAAAATGTCAAATTTTCAGTAATAAAAATTTTTAATTCATTTCCTGAATCAGTTAGGCTACTCTCAGAGAGTGAACTAAAAAAGTGTATTAAGAAATATCTGTTAACAAAATCATTTTACACACTAAGTGAATTTTTTGATGATGAGGATAAAAAGTTACTAGGTAGGTGTAGTAATTAAGATAATATATTATCACATTATTGTATGACATGGTTCCACACCCTTTTGGGTTTTATATGTAACTATTTGTTATTTGGAATTAATAAATGCTTATCTATCTATCTATCTATAAAATATATAATATAAAACGTCCCAACTTTTTAGTGCTACTCTATATGTCACATCTAATTAAACCAGTAAACTCCCTATGCTTTCTACACCAAAAAGGTATTCCTTTTAAGATGAGCTCGAGCAACCGTTTTCAAGATATTTGCATTTAAGTGGTTTAGTGCCAACAAAAAGTATATGGACGAATACATTAAACATTCGTTCATTATGAGGCAGTTGAAGCTATGAATAATACGCTGTTTTCAAAGACATTTTTTGGTTGAACTTAACTACTTAAATGCAGATATTTTAAAACGGTTGCTCAGAGCGGACACCATGTATATTTTTTTAATATCTAGTAGGTATAATTAATTAAGGGAAAAATAAATTATAAGGCAAATAAAAGTTTATGTCGTAACTTAAATAGTTCTTGCATGAAATATTCATTATTCATCTTTTTATTTACCTTTATTTTTGCTGTCGTATTATATTTATCAGTTTTTATACTTCTCATGGTAAATTAAGTGTTTTAAGCTTAGTACTTAGTAGTACCTTTACTCATTCTGTTAAAACGTAATAAAGAATGTAGTTTTTCTACGACCGGACGGAAATCTCCATATCGATAGCCTAGTTCACAAATGTTAGTGCAAAAATGAATTTTTATGTTATATGAACTTAAACCTTAAAAATATGCTATAATTCTAGTCTTAAGGTACTTAACACGATTGGAAAATGGAGCTTGAATCTTCAAGTTTAAATATTTTACTTGCAACTTGTGTGCATAGAAAAGTTCTTGTACATAATTATGTGTTAGTGTATCCAACTCACTTTTTCTAAAAATTGCACTTACAAGATTTGTAAACTAGACTATCAATATTTCCAATACGTTTACTTACCTCCAAAATGCATTATTCTTATAGGTAGAAGGCATTGCTAGACGATGTACTTTTACGGCCATGGGGGAATATTTTTCCGGGCGTTTACCTTTTCCTATGCTTTCAGTATTAACTGTATTAACTGATGACATTTGTCAATCAACAATATATAGATATTACGTCAGCAAAATTACTCATTATAACAATTTATAGACCGCCCTCAGGTAATTTCGAATTATTTCTGGAAATTTTGACAAACATATTAAACAACTTAGATTTGAACTACAATACTATAATAAATGGTGATTTCAACGTTCATTTTAACCTTAAAGATACAAGAGCAAAATATACCCTTGACCTCTTAAAAAGCTTTGGCTTTAATGAAAAAGTGTTTGTACCAACACACAAACTAAACACTCTTGACAACGTGTTCTTAAATTTTGACAGTCAAGAGGAAATCACCTTAAAAGTTACAAACCCTCATCTCTCAGATCATAATGCAATTTCATTACAAATAAATCTCCCGGAAGCCAGGAAAAAACCTGAGATAATTACATGCCGACCTTTTAACAACTATGGAAAATTCATATTACACAATCTGCTTTATGAGACTAATTGGGACTTTACGGATTGTACCGAGCTGTCAGTCGATGAAAAGTTTAATAAATTCTTAAACATTATTATAAAAGCTATGGAGGTTGCATTTCCAACAATTCAAAAAATTGATAGTCCCCAGAATAACAAAATAAATTGGTTTACAAGTGAAATTAGACAAATGCGAGAAACATTACGATTATTAAATGAATGGCACACGCTCAAACCTTCTCCAACACTAAAAGAACAAATTAATCTATTTCGAAACAGATATCGCAAGGCGATAAATAAAGCTAAACAAACTGCTAATGCAAACTTTATTAAAAATTCAGGAAATATTGGAAAATCTTCATGGCAGATTATAAATCAAAATACAAATAGAAAAACTAATAAAAAATTGAAACTTCTTTAAAAGCGGAAGACTTTAATAATTTCTTTGCAAATATTGCAAACCAGTTGATTTCGAAAATTCCTCACCAACAAAATAGGAATAAAAATCACACTACATACATCAAGGCGTTAAGAGGAAAGATAAAAGATCAATTGCCTTTATTTAAATTTCAAAACGTAGGACAAATACAAGTTAGAGAGGCAATAAACAAATTAAAAAACAAGAAATGTAGAGACATTTATGATCTCAATACGGATATAATAAAGTACCTAAAAAATATCCTAATTGCGCCACTAACAAAATTAATAAACATAAGCATAAAAGAAAAAGTCTACCCCAATTGCTTTAAAGTGACCAAGGTTATACCTGTACCCAAGAAGGGAGATCTGAATGACCCAAATAACTTCAGGCCAATTGCTTTAATCCCAATTATCTCAAAAATATTTGAATCAATCTTAAGAGACCAATTATATAGATATTTTGAAAACAATAATTATTTTATGGAGTGTCAATTTGGATTTAGAGAAGGAAGATCAACCACTCAAGCAGTACTAAGACTGTTGGAGAGCGCAGTGGATGCATTTGAGAGGGGGAGCATATGAATGTGGTATTCTGCGACCTCTCAAAGGCATTCGACTGTGTCTCACACAGCATCTTGATTGATAAATTGGCATATTATAATGTTAGTGAATCTGGTATAGACTTAATTAAGAGTTATCTTAGTAACCGCACACAAATCACGTATTTTGAAGCCTACTCTAAAAATACCAATGTGGAATATGGAGTTCCACAAGGTTCACTATTAGCACCCTTACTATTCCTAATATACATTAATGACATCCAAATGGCGGCGACAGACTCACAACTTAGTTTATTTGCTGATGACACGGCTTTACTTAATACTGACAAAGAATATGAAAATCTCCTAATGAAAACAACAAACACTTTAGAAAATTTAGAGGACTGGTTTGAATGCAACGGGCTAACACTAAATAAAGAAAAAACATCTCAGCTTACATTCACTCTTAGAAATATAGATGAAATAAAGAACCAGAAACCCAAAAATATAAAATTCTTGGGAGTTTATGTAGACTCTGCTTTAACATTTGAAAGTCATATAGACTATTTGTCAGATCGGCTGTCTATAACCATTTTTTACTGCGGAGACTGAAAGAACTAGTTCCTTTTCCAGTACTTTTAAATGCTTACCACGGTCTCTTTCAATCAGTAGCCTGCTATGCCCTTGCAGCATGGGGACATTGTGCTCAGGCTGAGAGAATTTTTAGGTTACAGAGGAGGGCTTTAAGAGTAATGTGCGGGATGAATTATCAAGCTGATGTAAAAACCAAATTTATCAATTTAAAAATAATGACAATACCATCGAGATTTGTGTATGAATGCCTGTTATATGGATACAAAAACACAAACTTATTCCTAAGAAATCATGATCTTCATGATTACAATACTAGGCAAAATAACCAAATTATTATTCTATTCATTTTACTAATAAACTACCTTTCGCAATAAAGGAACTACCACTTAATTTATATAAGATTAAAATTAAACAATTACTAATTTTGAATCCTTTGTATAAGTATAACGATTTTTTATCTTTAAATTTTGAAAGGAGCGCTGAAGCATAGAGGATCATACAGTACGTTTTGTCTTACTTAGGGAAACCTTTTTAAATTAACTTGTGTATTAGTTTATTTTATTTTTAACATATATATTAATAATTTTATTACATTTTTTTTTATTTATTTCTGTATTGTACCATGACTGTCATTTCTGTCTTTATATTGTTGTTAACTGTATTTAAAATTGTATATTTGTTCTTTATTACTTTATTTTATATTTGAATACTGACGTGTGGAAAAATTTTTTTGTAATTTATTACACGAATAAAGAATTTGAATTTGAATATGGTGACACCATAGTAACATATTATACCAAGATCTAATATTTATAATGTGTACCCAGCCTTTTAATGTCAAATGTTTCGGGTGTCGGACTGGGCGAATGCGTCACTTTTTGTCGGACAAGTTTACCAAAATGTTTTATATGCAATTTTTAAACATTGTGCCAAAAATCGTAAAGGTCACAGTCACGAACCCGCCTAGTCCAACACCCGAAACATGTGTTTGAGCTTTATGGTTTCATGACTAACCCTTACTATTTGTGGCACAATGTTTAAAAATTGCTTATAAAACATTGTGGTAAACTTGTCCGACAAAGAAAGTGACGCGTTCGCCCAGTCCGACACCCGAAACATTTGACGTTGAAAGGCTGGGTTAAAGCGCAGCTTCCATATATGGCGGTATGAATATTCGTGGTAGACTCGTCAAAAGGATCACCCCTAAAAAGGTGTTAAAAGGGTTCTTATCATGAAGTCCATATTAAGATGTATTTGTTTACAGGTTTAAGTCTAGATCTGATATAATGAAAATAGATCCACATCCCTCACTTTTACTTAATGGAGGACCCTACGACCAACTGAGTCAAGCAATATATGACGTATTTACTAGTAAAGCACAAAAAACGGAGACTTACGAAAACAAAATTCAACTTTGGAAAGATTTATTTTTATATATTAGGGTAAGAAAATAATATACAGACAGGTCCAAGCTACAAGAAATATAGGCAGGGAAATGATGAATTTACTACTGTCGACTTCGATCTTGCCACGTATTTGCAATGGCTGCGGCTGCAAGATAGCAAATAATATTTAAATTCAAATTAAATCTTCAAAAACATTCCAAATTTATCGCATCGTTTTTGATAGTTTTTTTTTTAAGTGTTTCCTATGTTGCTACTACGGAGGACCTGTCTGTAAATAACTTAGAATTGGTTAGGTCGCATTTTTTTAAATTTAAATACAATGTCGTAAGTAACAATAAGATAAAATAAAATGTTTTAGAGATGTGTTAGTCACTATGCTTTATATATTGTGGGATCAACGATGACAGGATTTGGTTTAGATACTAGTGACATTGACATGTGCTTACTAATAAGACCTTGCACAGAAGATCCTAGGTTAGATTCACTACACCAGTTGCATCACATTAAAAATCATCTTCTGAAATATGGTAAGGCTTATAAAAACTACTTTTTTTATTTATTTTTTTGTTCAATCTAAATATCATCTGTTCAATTATAGTTAATATTTAACATTTTCTATTTCAATCATGGACCTAATAACGAAAAGGGAGTATTCTGATGAGTGAGCTCATGCGAAGCTTTTGTAGTGTTCTCTCACAGCATCAGTATGGATTTTATGATGGCCGGTCTTGTCAGACTAACTTATGTGTTTACTCAGATTTTCTGACATCTGCTGTAAAGCCAGGGTGGCTAGTTTGGTGGACCCTGTTTATTTTGACTTTAAGAAAGTTTTTGATAGCGTGGATCATACTATCTTGATCAGTAAACTCAAGCTTTATGACGTCTCCGATCCCAAAGCTAATATTTTACAAGGCCATTATCAAGAAAAATGCATTTTTATACTCGACTATAACTGTTACGCCCCTAACAGTATAGTTAAATAATTTCCAGCGGTTTTCTAGTGTTGGATTTTCTAAGAGGATTTTTTCCTAATAGCCCACAACTATTAGTTCCTAAAATATGCTACATATCCACTCTTAATAAAATACCCTGTATTTCTATTGTATTCTATTGTAATAAATGAAGGCTTAGACTAGCCCATCTCCCACTTCAGGCTAAAAAGATCTTTTGTGTATACCCTATATTAGTTCATCTCTTCGATTCCCAAACTTTTCGCGAAATTGGAAATATTTCGAGTAGCGATTCTATTTACACAGTGTGCAACAAATGGGAAACTTTTTTATTTGCAATTTCTCAGAAAATTGTATTCATAAAAGTTAGTGCCTAGTCTCAAACCATATAAGCAGTAGTTAGTTTAATTAAAAGTTTAATGGAATACAGGGTAAGTCAAAAGATTTAAAACTGCTTAAGAGTAAAGTTCCCTTATTTTAAAAAATATAACAAATTGTTGAAAAGAAAAGCTGTTTGAAATCAAAATGTATGTCAAATACCAAGTCATGGAAACAAAAATTTTCTAAGGTAAATAAGGACTTTTTATACGTACATTATTCTTTATAGTATATATGAATTATTAAAAAGCATATTTGTGAAATTCTAGGGCTTTGTCAAATATCCTTGCAACAAACTTAAAGTTAGCGGTTAGATAAAAAAATATAAATTCAGTTCAATTTTACAAATTTACTTTAATTTAATTAAATTTGTTTAAAGATCCAAGGCCGTACGCAGAAAGTGAGTTGGGGGAAGGCAAAAAGAAAAAAAGGACTCCAGGTAGGTAAACAAAGTTGCTTAGGCACCACCTTCAGAAAGCAACCCATCAAGAAGTGTTTTTGGGTTCCTGGAGGGGGCAATTGCCCCTATTGCCCTCCCCCGCGTACGACTCTGTAAAGGTCAGTTGGTTGAAACTGGTTAAAAAACATATTAAATCATAATAATAAAAATTTGTATCATACATACAATACATACAAAATTTTCCAAAAAATAAAATAAAAATCTAAATACTTAGGAGGCCATGACTTGGTATTTAGGCATAACTTTAAATTCTAAATAAGTTTTGTATTTAACCTTTTGTTGTATTTTTAAAAAGGTTACTTTACTCCTAAGCATGTTTTTTATACTTTGTATATCCTTTAACTCTTAATAAAACTAACTACTGCTAATACAGTTTTGGACCATGCACCAAAGTTTCATTTGTTGCACCCTTATTGGACCACACTGTATTTTCGGGAGAGCAAGAATGCTTCTTCCAGATATGTCGGCCTTTGGCGTAATAATTTCTTTCAATAGCTAGTGTCTGCTCCGCTGTTTACTCGATCTCTCACAAAACCTACAGCGGTCATTGTCAGTCTTTCCCATCTTTTTCTATCACGAAGTTGGCGACTATCCTGAGTTCGTTCTTTTGAAACTCTAATAGATTTTTAATGTATCAAGGCGATTGGGACATAAATCTTTTCGCCTGTCTTTGGCCTGCAGTCATTCCAGGGAGTCTCTTTTTGCTTCTTTACCTATTCTCTGAGGTTACCTCTAGTTATGCTACAGAAAGGTTCCGGTCTTTAAAACTGGGCACCCATTTTCCAGCCCTTAAAACGGGACCTGTGCACCCATTTTGGCTAGTTGGTCGGCTATTTCGTTATCTTTTACCCCTTCATACCTGGCACCCACATTAGAGTTACTCTGTTGTTTGTGACCAGTTGATTAAGTGATTGTGGGCATTTTCATCACTTTCGCCTGTCTTTGGCCTGGAGAGTCATTCTATTGAGTCTCATTTTGCTTCTTTTCCTATTCTCTAAGCTCTTTTATTAGGGGAACTCTAGGTATAGTAGTAGTATCTCTTGAAATCTTAAAAATAAATACGACACAAATAAAGGATAAAGTAGAGACCTGGTTCACCCAAAATAACTTGAAACTCAACATGGATAAAACTCAGGAAATTATTTTTCGAATAAATCGAGCTTGATTCAAGAAAACAGTGTCAAGCTACTGGGCTTGACTATAGATAGCAAACTTAATTGGAGCGCGCATATCGCGGCTCTAAAAGTAGGTTGTCCTCTGTAATTTTCGTAATAAGGAGATTAAGCGCTGTAGTTGGTAATTCTGCTCTTTTGACCGTTTATCACTCACTCTTTCACTGTCACTTGTCATATGGGGTTCATCTGTGGGGTAATGCCGCAGATTCTGTGTCAATATTTAGGTTACAAAAGAGGGTTGTTCGTGTGATCGCTGGGGGGCTATATAGACCACTGCAAGCCCTATTTCGGAAGGCTTCGAATAATGACATTACCATCGTTGTATATATTTTATCAACTTTTGGAAATACATCGTAATATTAATAGTTTTGATTTGAATTCCTTTTATCATTCTTACGAGACACGAAGTGCACACTTAATTAGACCGCATAGATATAGATTAAACAAAGCATTTAAAAACTCCCTTAATGTCAATCTGTACAACATTTTGCCGGAAGCGATAAAGAAATTAGATTTTTCCAAATTTAAATTACACCTTAAAAAATTTTTTATACAAAACTCATTTTATTCGGTGGGTGAGTATGAGCAGACACTCTCTAGTGGATGTGCAGGACTGGAAGGCTTAATAAGGTTTTAAAACCGTCTTGTTGTTCTTTTAGTGTATTGTATGTTATGTTTTATCGCATATTTTAATCAATATAAAGATTTGTTATTTCTGTACTAATATATATATATATGTATGCATCCTTTTTTTGTACTATATCTGTCAAGCACTTTTTTACTTATTTTATGTTTTATGTTATATAAATTATACATATGAGATATCTCTTATAATATTTATAGATACTCTATGACTTGCTACAATTGTATCTCTACAAAACGTAGTCAATAAAAATCTAATCTAATCTAATCTATGCCACAGAAAGGTTCCGGTCCGTAAAGCGGGGCCTGTGCACCCATTTTGACTAGTTGGTCGGCAATTTCGTAATCTTCTACTCCTTCATGTCCTGGTACCAATGACATTCTAATACGTATGGACCGGGCCTGTATGTATATGTATCAGCATCATAGTTCTCGTTCGGACAACATGCAGCAAAAAGCGCCAGACTTAAAAGCTTTAGGATTATTTTAAAATTAACCTACCTGTAAAATTTTAACTTCACTCCTTTTGACGCTCTAGAGGTACACTTATAGGCTGAGCAACTTAAAACCATTGTCCAAGAATTAAAAAAAAATCACATAAAACTATAATAAATTATGTTGTCTATTAAAATAAAAACCAACGAAAATGGTCACAAATAAATTAAAAATGACTTTGACAACAACAAGAAGAAACACCATAAAACACCATGTATGCCGCCATGAATCATGAATGTCAAATGGATTTTGCCCAAACTAGCTCCATCCTTTATCTCTCTTTCAGTCGCACTGCTAAGGAATCAATGATCGGCGACCTTGGCCGGTTCATCCGTGTTGGAATGTCAATGCTTGGAACTCACATCAGAGTTACTCTGTACGTATTAGAATGTCACTGGTAGCCAGTTGATTAAGTGATTGTCGGCATTCACAGGCAAGCCTTTAGTCAAAATATCATAAAGCTAATGCCTTTAGGGCTGCCTGACTATCTTTTAAGATGAAGATATTCGCTCGCTGTAGACTTTTTTGGCGTATTCGGCTGCCCCTAAATCAATAGCATATACTCTGGTTTTACAGGGTTATTTTTAAGATAGCATTTTTCTTTTACCACTGTATAAAACGCAAAAAAAAATAAATAAAATGCTTTCTTTTCGAGATACAGGGTGTTAAAGTTTCAAGAAAAAATGCCTTTTTATCCCTTCACTCCAGAAATTTGCACAATATTTGGTACACTTTTTTGACCATTGCATTAAATTTTTTGCTGTAGAACTTAGTGCCGTTCCAACAAAGTTTTTATTGAATTTCTTTAAGAGAAAAATAGTATGGCTCTGCTTTATATTCGAATCAATATTATTTTTAAAATACTCATTTACTGGGGGTAATTTGGTCTCTTAATATTTTTTCCTTTAAAAAAATATAAGCTATTTTGATGCATGGGAAGACGCTAAAATCTGATATTGTATTTTATTTCTAAGTTAGGTTTTTGGCTATGTACTAGCTTCTTAATAGCTAAAACTGTTTAATGAGATAGAAAACTGTAGTAATGTATGTATTTGACGTTACTTTAATACAAATTTACCAAAAACGAATTTTACATTCAAAACACCATATCCGATTTTAAAAATGTTGCCATGGATCAAAAAGGTTTTTATTTTTTGAACAAAAACTTTTAACTAAATTAACCCCAAAATAAATGAGTATTTATTATGAACTATTTAATTCATTTTTAGGTCTAATAATCGATTCAGAATTGATCCTGGCCAAAGTTCCTATACTTAAGTTTCGAGAACATGCGACCGGCTTCGAAATCGATTTAAACTGCAACAACTCCGTCGGTATCTACAACACCCACCTCCTATACTGTTACGCACGATGCGATTGGCGGGTCAGGCCTCTGGTTGTTATGGCGAAGCTGTGGGCACAAGCCAATGGAATTAACGACGCTAAAAATATGACGGTGTCAAGTTACTCATGGACTTTGATGATGATACATTACTTGCAATGTAAGTCGTTTATTTGAAAACTGAATGTTAAAATATGCGACACAAACGGTATTTTTGTCAACTTTAAAAGCTCTTTAGAAAAATATATAACAAGAATCGAGATATACATGGTGTTAAGAATGGGCATGTATGGTGTCATGTTTTTACTTTTTGCCTCAAAATCTGAAAGCGCTAGAATAATGAAATTTTACAAATATATTGCTATTATAAAAATACACTTTCTGAAAATTTGTGCATTTTTTTAGAATTTATGGAAGTGGTGAAAATAGACTACTCCTAACGTTTTTGCTAACCAAATTTAAAGAGACACTTACGCAATGACCTCAAAAAATATAAATAAGGATGGATTGCTCTATTTAGAGACTTTTTAAATTCTGTTATTTTTTTTCGATAAACTTACCAGTTTCAAATAAAAAAATAATAACGTGCCGGGACAGGTAAATTTATTTTCTAAAAAATTGTATTGATCTCCTGTTACCTATTAAAGCATTTGTAATATGTCTTTATTTGACATTCCTTGGTAGTTTAAATACAATACTCATTTTGTTTTTGAGCAAAAGAAATAAAGACTTTTTTTTAATTTTGTCGCGATATCTCCCTAATGGTTGACTTTTGACCCCATGTTTATAAAGCAAACTACCCTTTATTTTTAACAAGGTATTACCTTCTAAAATTTTTAGCATTAGTTTAGAAACACCCTATATATATTTCTTTTACAGTCCCTATAATGCCTTTTTTCAGACACGGGTAGTAATTTAGTTGAGTAACGAATAATTAAGTATTTTCGTGCGTGTGGACAGCTACTACACTAAACTACTTTCCTAATTTTTACTGTCCGCATGCACGAAACTACTTACAGTTTGCCCACTGACTCTAGCCAGATGGAAGGAATGCGGAAAAAAAACTGAAGTTGCTTTTAAGATGTTGCCAGATTTTTATCCTACTGCTGTGAACCTATTTTACACTTTTTAAATATAATATTTCATATTTTATAAAGTACTTGGTTACACCTTGTTATTGATTTATTTTTAATTCCCCAAAGAGATTTTATTTTATTGCTCTATTTTCTTAGAGTAACCGATTATACTATGCTTTAATATTCATATCGTCCTTAAAATATTTTTATATTCTTAATTTCCGACAACAAGGCAGCCCTACCAAGATAACAACTCAAATAATGTTTACTGATTGGTTGCCGCTGGAACGAGCCTCCAAAGAGGTGGAGCCTCGCATGAACATAGACGGGGAATGGTTTGGAATTTATTGTACTTTTTAAATATTTGTTTCTTATCAACAATTTTTAGTATTTTGGTTTTTGTGTGGGTATTATAACGTAGAAATTTAATTTAGTATTTTGATTTTGTATCGCATTCAAAAATAATTAAGGTAAGTATGTATGTAACTAAATAATAAATTAACTAAATAAATCCGTTCTTCTTTCAAGCTTAAATGTGGGTTTCACGCTCATGCAATTTGCGCAAATTGACTTGTGCATTCCAATTTGTGCAAATAAATTAGAGCATGTAAACGAAAATCGTTTACTTGAGCAAGCAAAAGTTTGGCTTGTGTAAAATCTGGATGGTCAGATAATTTGCATGCGGTTGGTGCAAATGTATGAACGTGTAAACGACATACAAATTTAGGACATGCGTAGTGTTATTATAGTTTGATGGGTCTTTAATATTATTTGTTATTTTTTGTGGTAATAATAATATCAGTGAAAGAAAAAGTTTCTTTTGGAATGTATTAATCTCTATTCTATTATTAAACGAATATGAAAGTAAGTAGTAACACCAGCTCATGCTAACAATTCGTCGTCGTACTACATCGTTTACTGATAAACAAATTTGTGCAAATAGACTTGACTGTAAAAACAAATGTAATAGTTTAGTCTAATTTGCACAAATCAACTTGCGCAAATTGCATGAGCGTAAAAACCCACCTTTACGTAGACATTTCTTGTTGGTTATAAAAAACTATTTTTAACGCCAGTCAAAATTATGGAAAAAAGAATCCTTTTAAAAAGGCAAAATTATTCATGGCCAATTCAGAGAAATAATTGCCAATATCTATAGAGAATGCGATGAGAAAGGAACAAATAATACTTTGAAACTGCATCTAAAACGAAAACTTGATCGCGTTTCCCTTTATGCGGTAGTTTCTATTAACAGTGTACGAAGAATCAACAGGAAAGATGAAGAACGTCGAAAGAATTTTTTTTGCGTTAGTATATTTGGACTTTCATTTGTTTATTTAAAAATATTCACACAACAGGACAGTCCTATCTCTGTCCGTTTTTAAGATTGTGTAAACTGTAAAACGGACAGAGATAGGACTACCCAAAACGTTGTGTAAATAGTTATAAATAAAGACAGTGAAAGTCTAAAATGAATTTAGTGTCACTTATGCTATTAATTATATTACTGAGATGCTATTCTCATTACAATTAAAAATATTTAGATCTTGGCAATTTCCACTACATTTTTAAAAATAAATTATGCTTACATATTTTTCATCATATTTAAACTGTTTAGCAATTATTTATTCGCACGCCTCTGATTAGACTCGGTAATGCACAATTATATTTCCCCTGCCTTCTTGCGTCGTCTGGCTTGTTTCACTGGGCGAACTTTAATTACTCGCTACTCGACTAAATTACTAGCCGTGTCTAAACAAGGCTTAAGGTCTGTTCAAAATGCTTCTACAGAATCCATTCAGGATGCATAACATATTTAATTATTTATTAGTACAATAGAACTTAAAAACTGAATTAAAAAGACAATAGGTGTTTTACAATAAGAAAAAAAATACATTTAAATAAAAGATAAATTTAAAAAACAGTGAACCTAGAAATAAACATTAAAATTTAAAAGTGCCTTGAAAACTTACAATTAAACAAAGAAAAACGCAGAGCTGTACCTGTCTCTTTAGGGAAGTAATGCCCAGTTGTACAAAGCAGGTTTAAACTCAGTTCAACTGAACTGAGGTCAGGTCTTTGAATTTTGCAGAAAGTTCAAAGGCCTGACCTCAGTTTAGTAGAACCTGCTTTGTACAACTGGGCCTAAGACTTGTAGAGTGATCAAATCAGGACACCACGTCGTAAATAAACAGCAAAAATTAAATAGATGTGGGATCTCTGAAGGACTCTAGAAGTTAAAAAGAAAGGAAATGTGTTGAAGATATGTTCTGTAGTTCGGCGGATTCATTTAATTGGTGGTAATTATTTGGGTACACAGCGAGCTTTGGCTTTTTTGACAGATGTGACAGTTTTGCATGACCGTGTATACCCCGGTTATGATCAAATGCGTGTCAGTAGATTTTTGATTTATGACATTCTGTGTTTTTAATGTATGATCCGTTTTCCACCTATATAAAACTTATTGCATTGGCAAGGTATTTTATAAATGACATTTTTTGTATTTTCGTTTAAGTTGTATGGTTTTGTTTTTGCTAATTGAGATCTGATAGGGTTTTGTGTTTTAAAGATTGTGCGTGTACCCAAATAATTACCATCCATTAAAGGAAATGTGCTTGACTAAATATAGTTTGTTTATTTGATTTATGTGCATATTTAAGTTAATTTTAAGATGTATTTTTAAAAATTTTATAGGTGGTGTTTCACCTCAAGTATTACCATGTCTGCATACACTCTATCCGGAACATTTTAATGCAGATAAAAGTAAAATTACTGATGTCCATGAAGACTTACATTCGTTGGAGGAATTTCATTCCTTTAACACACAATCGCTGGCGGAGCTATTTATTGGTAAGTTAGTTAGTCCAGAAGAATGTTGTCATATTTTAAAGGTATAATAATAATTTATTAATATTTTTTTAAATGAAATATGGTTGCCTCCGTTAACGACATTTTGATATTTTGTAGATTCAAGCATTTTGTTTAAGGTGTCTGGGGGAATAATTTAGGCATACCGCACGTTTTTTACAAGCTTTTATTTAAGTTTAAATGTGTGTTTGTATGATGTATGTATGTATGTATGTTCAGGTGCAATCTTGTACTCAATTTAAGAGCATATATCTTCAACCGATTGAGCTAAAATTTACACAATTATACACTTTTGGTTTAGATGACAATTGGTGTATTTTTTTCGTTTTCCTAATCAGTCTGAAAAGGAACACCAAAAAATAATTGGATTTGACCGTTGACATAAAACGTATAACATTTGACAGTTTTTTTTTTTTGTTTGCTTTGTATTTTAGTGTTCTGTGGTTTCTATTTATTTTTTGAGATTAATTTATTAAAAAAAAATAATTTTCAAATTTAACCAAGTATATTTACTGTTTGCCCTTTGAAATGTAATTAGTGTCAGAACACTTCGTGTCCCTCCTGCGATGATGGTGCATGAGAGGCAAGGGGAAAGGTTATAGAATGGTTCTGCAGAACAACTCCAATATAAAGAGAACATTTCTGTAGTCGTTCCGGGGGTCCTGAAACATCAAAGGGATATTTTCTTTGTTACTGATGAAAGTGCTTACAACAGCTGTAAGCACTTTCATTTTTTTGACAAATCAATGGCGTCAGTCTTACAGCAGCTCACAGCGGTTGTTAGCGGCCTCGGGAGATGTCTAAACACTGCCTAACAGGTTGAAAAACAAAGTGGGGGATATATAGCCGATTTTGAGGTTAAAAGTCAAACAAAATTGACTAAAGGTATACTAATAACAATAACAATAATATGTGTGGGAAACCATGTGAAGGATTAATTCAACTGCAATTGAAAGTATTGTGCAAACGGGAGTTACCATTTTTTAGGTTATATTATTTTTTTATTTTTTAAGTAATTTGTCGTTGGCGGTAAGCGTTTTTATTTTTTCGATTCACATTTTAATGACGTCAGCTGTTAGACAAGCTTGTTAGGAGCTGTAAGACAGAAGAATTAGAAAAATATCCCTCAAAGGAATACATTAAATGCATGGTTAGCTGTATGACGTCATTCTAAATCCAACATGGCGGAACATCCAATATGGCGGACTAGTTATTTTTACTGCATTTTTACAATATCGGTATCCAATGAAAGGGCTTGCTGAGAATATCTCGAAAAACGAATTGACGTCACTCTAAATCCAATACAATGGACTTCTGAATATGCAGTAAAAAATAATAAAATAAACTTTTTTAACTTTTCCTCTCATCGTATAACTTTATTACACAATTATCGTAAATCAATCCAATTCCAGCTGTTACCCCAGCTCCTCATAAAATGCCCGATAATATTTTTAAGGTAAAACACATTAAGCGTATCCTTTCTTCTCTTAACACCAAAAATCGTCTGGGCTAGACGTCATACCAGCAGTCGTTTTAAAAAATGTGCTCCAGAACTTGCACCAGTCTTAACTCGGCTCTTTCGAATTTCTTACGACACAGGTATCTTTCCGGAGAGCTGGAAAGCTGCACGCTGCACGTGTTTAACCTATTCCCAAGAGAGGATCTAAATCTCTTCCATCTAACTATAGACCAATTTCAATTCTCTCAGTTCTTTGTAAAGCAATGGAAAAATTCATTAATTCACAAATTCTTAAGTATTTAGAAAAACACAAAATTTTGCATGACAGGCAGTATGGATTTCGCCACAAAAGATCTACAGCAGACCTTCTTTCCTTCGTATCACACTGCTGGAATAAGTTTCTTGAGTTTCTAGATGAGTCCCAGATCGTTGCTCTTGATATATCCAAAGCTTTTGACCAGGTCTGGCATGCCGCACTTCTTAATAAACTTCCCTGCTATGGTCTTTCAACTAAACTTTGTACTTGGCTCTTTAGTTATCTATCTGATCGACGTATATCAGTTATTGTGGACGGCCATTCTTCAAGCTTTCACCAAGTAAATGCTGGAGTGCCTCAGGGCTCAGTTCTGGCACCAACATTGTTTCTTCTTCACATCAACGACCTTCTCTCGTCCACAACTAATTTCATTCATAGTTTCGCTGACGATAGTACCCTTCACTCCAGTTTTCAGGTTCCTAAACCCATCACTAAACCTGATTTGGAAAACAAACGCAGAGCGATGCAGATATCTCTTTCGCAGGATCATAATTTATTATTGGATTGGGGCGCCAAAAATCTCGTCCATTTTAATCCATCCAAAATACAATCATGTTCCTTGTCGCGAAAAGAGTCACCGAATACTCAACCTCTACTTATGAGTGGCCAAGTTTTACAGAGCAAGGACACCTTCAATCTTGTGGGCGTCACATTTAAAAGTAACCTTAACTGACATCACATTGTATCTATAGCCACGGCAGCTTCAAAAAGCTTGGATTTCTCTTTCGAGCCAAAAAGTATTTTTCCCCTTCTAATTTATACACTTTGTATGTGTCCCAAATCTGACCTCCCTTGGAATATTGTTCTCATATCTGAGGCATGGCTTCCCCCACAACCTAAAGCATTCTTGATTCCATTCAAAGAAGAGCTATTCGTCTCATTAATGATCCTTTTCTTACAGGCAGGCTTCCCTCTCTTGCCCATCGTCGGGCTGTGGGGGATTTATCGATTTTTTATAGGTACTTCCATGGCTTCTGCTCTGAAAAATTGTCCAGTATAGTTTCTCCACTCACGGTTCCCACCAGAAAAATTCGCCCGTATGCATCCCTATACGGTCCAACTGGACAGGCCCAGAACTTTCCGCTTTGTTCGTTCTTTTATCCCTAGAGTTTCTAGAATGTGTAACCTACTGCCCGCGGAGGTCTTTTCTTCCTCCCCAAATCTTCAAGTATTTAAGTCCCATGTCAACAAACTCCTTCTTACCTCGCTTAAGACACCCACGTTACGTTAGTATTTAGGCTTTTAGCCTTCGTGGTTTGTCCAAAGATAAAAAAAAATATGTGATGTAAAAGTTCCTTGTCGGATTTACAAATAAACAAATAAATTAAATAACTTGTAACTAACTTAGTAAATACCAGTACCTTAATTTTACAGCTAGGTTTTTTATCATATATAAATTGTGTATTTAAATCTGTTGATAAAAGTTTTAAATAAAAGGTTTATTTTATTTTGTTAAGTGCATTTTATTAAAATCTTGTTTTTAAAATAGTTTTTTTTTACCTTTTATTTATACTTTTTAAACCAAGAGAATTTGCACTTTTGGACGTAGAACTAAAGTGTATTCTTTATTAGATATTGTGGTCACCACTATTTTTTATTGCAGATTTTTTTATTATTATGCATTGCTATTATTTGTTAATTACTAAGTATTTTTTCTTCTTCATTATTTAGGATTCTTTGGCTACTATGCAAACTTTGACTTCAACCAATACGCCATATCGGTTCGTGCTGGGGGCCGCCTATTAATAGAAGATTGCAAGCAAGTTAAAGCCCCCAAGAACGACCAGAACCAGTGGAAGTACCTGTGCATCGAAGAACCCTTCGACTTTACCAATACAGCTCGTTCAGTATATGATATAGCTGCATTTAGACACATTCGAAATATCATGACTAAGTCGTATGAGGAGTTGGTAAGAACCAAAATGTTAAATAGCGTATTGCCGGTGGTTTTTGAGCCGGAACCACCAGTTGTTTCTTATTAATCCATTAGTTTGAGGTTATGTAAGTAGTAAGTCCAAAGGTTGTGATTAAGGTATAGTGGGTTTGGTACTTTAATCTGTATTTTTTGCCTGTAATTTTAGCGTTTCATCATAACAATTATTGCATACGTTTTTACATGATATTTTACAAATTTGCTAGACATTTGATGTAAATCTGTAATTTTTCAGATAACCATTATTAGTTAAAAGATATTTTCTTTATTTTCTTGTTAAATCTTGCAACCTATATTGAATCGTTTGGAAAATATATCAAAATGGTGCCAATAACTTATTAGGTCAATTTTTTAAGTATTATATAGTTATGCCTTAAGCGTTTTGAATATTTTAATAAAATTTTAGGATGGTAATAAAGCTAGGGAAAATGTTTTAATATTCATTAGACATTAATTCTTTCCAATCGGGCGTATAGGGAAACTAATTTGAAAATAAAAATTAGGAAGTTATATTTTTTCCAGAAATATTATTTAATATCTATGCATAGCTTTAACGGTTTTTGTACTAAGTTAATAACTTTTAAAAACATTTTAAAAAATCAGTATAAGGCATACCCAAAGGGCACTATTGGATTTAGTTGCATTGGATATTAATAAACTTCAACACAATGCAAAAATAATAAAAAAATTACATAAATATTTTAAAACCTCTTAGATACTCAAACCTACTACATAGCTACTTGTTGCAAATTTTGCATGTAGTGATCAGAGGCTAGTTCTTAAAAAATTCTTTGTTAAAATGCTTTTTATTTAAAAATCTTTACAAAAATAATTCAATCATTCTGTTGCCAAAAGTATACAAATACCACGGATTTGTGCATGGAAAAATTTTGAATTTCCAGTCCGACTTGAAGATATCCGCATAATTGTACCTGTTTTTAGAAAGAACTAACACCTAAAAAATACATATATTTTTTAAAATGCACACAAAAAGTCATGGAAAGCCATATCCATAGGCTCTATTGGATTTCGCTACATCGCTTCTTAATTTGTTACACAAGCGTTGTTGGCTGGCTAATTTTTCCAGATTAAATGAAATTTATTAGGTATTTTTAGAGACCGGATTATATACATCTGCATATTTTAGCCATTTTCATGGGTAATAGCATATTTTCAGTAAAATAAGGATATGATGCATATCATCGAAACACTTTACACAATCATTAAATAATGCATGAGTAACAGATGCTTTTTAACTTTTTGGTGTAAGATTTTTTTTTGCAGTGAAGAAACTTGCATATTCTGCCACTTTTCATGCATATTTCAAGCACTTTATGTTGCATATTCCAGTCCCGAATTATTATTAAAACGGCGTCATTTGCGGCTTTTAGTCAGTATACTACTATTTTTTTCTTTCATTTTAGTGTGGCGGCAATTTTTCACAGAATGCTAACTTTTACTAGTTCTGGGAAAGTTTTCTTTTATATACATATATTTTATTTACACATCATAACAAATAATTTAACAATAAATATATGGCCAAAAATATGAACACACTACATTTTTTTTTTTTTGGATTGTTAGCCAGTCTTTTTAAAGTACACTGTATAAGTTATAGAATCATGCATAATCTCAACTGTTTTGGAAATAATAACATTTAAAAAATACATGTAATTTTTTGAAGCTATTTAGAAGAATCAGCGTAAGCCATATCTATAACTTTTTTCAATATCTGCATTGCACACAGGAAACAAGATTTCAAGTAACAGTATTCTTCATCTTACTTTAAATAAAATTAGTTTATTTTTATTTGTAATTTATTCTTTAGTTAACAATATAAATAAATAACAAAAACATCCTGGGCCGATAGGATCGGTACAATATTCTTTATTTTGTAAATTTTTAATTTTTATATGATTTAGTATTAATGGAAATACATTTTTGGAACAAAGTATAACCTCCAATTTGCATTTATTTTAATGTAAGCGCGGCTGCCGTATAGGAGAGAATAAATGTTAAAAATATTGAAAACTGTTTAAAAACGTTTTTACACTTAAAAAATTTGGCACCGAATAAAAATACTTTAAAGTTTTATTAACAAGATATGATTTTTACAGTAAAAAGGAAATTTTTAGATATTATGTGCCAAACCCACTATTAAGTGCAATAATTGTTAAATGCTTTACCATAAGACAGTTCTTTTCCTTTCAGTTTAAAGAATATTTAATTTTTCTTACAGAAAAATTAATTGCATGTCAAAATCAAAGGAACTTTAGAGACGTGCAAATAAAGGTTATGACTGAATACGTCAATTTATCTTCAATACAGGGTCATATCTATCAAGAAATTTTAATGTTTATAAATTAAAAATGAGGAAAAGAAACGACTAAATTTTAACGTATTTTTTAAAAAATTTCGATACTGCCAGTATAGGACATTCCAGTATTTAAATGTACAAAATACTCTGGAAGCGGCAAGAATTCTATAATGTTAAAAGTAAAATGGCTTATTCTCCCACTTTTAAGGGTCTGTTTTTTTTATTTATTTTTATAGAATTTCTATTTCATTGCCATTGATATTAAAAGGCTGTTTTTTATTATTATTTAGTCGTATATGTGCCATAGAACCTAGTAAAATAAGATGGTCAAAATATATTTATAGATAGGTCTTGTTTTAGTTTTCATATAACTAAAATATCTAAAACTCTTTTTAAATTTACAAACTAAATACTGCATTATTCTAAACCAAACTAATAATTTTTAAGCAATATTCTTACTTATGTTTTCAGATTTTTTTTTAACTGTACTGTATAGGATACTTTACGACAACTTCCTTGCGAATTTTGGTTTTAAGATATAGCCAAACATAGTTTTGGACTCTAACTATCTGTACAATAAAATCATGTACTGCTTTTTTAAATATCACAAGCATTTATTTTTATTCTATCTAGCAATTTAAAATTAAAGTTAACATTTTTTTCCTAAAGGTGATCTCAATGTCTCTGAAACATGTTTTGTTTCAAAATGTAATGCAAAACGTGTATATTTATTTAACACCCTGTCTGACATTTGAAGCTTTTTACTATAATACTACTATACTCAAATTAATAAAGTGTGGAATATATTTCTATCTGTAAACATAAATTAAAATGAATAATGGGTTCAAATTCTGATAAAAAGAAAATATTTCTTTATTTTAAATATATTGTAAAATCAAATGTATGTCAGTAATTTTTAAAATTAAATTCTAAACTTATTTTACTTATTTCTGCATGAATCAGAATGTTTCCATGGATAATAAACTTAACGAGGAGTGCTGGATTTTTAATATTTATCCGCAGATATAGGTTATTCTCGGGACGTCACCGTTTTGTCATAATAAATATACATTTTTTTAGCCGGTCAAAATATAATACCGATATTCAGACAAAATAAAAGAAATTAACTTATGAAATCATAAAAACTAAAATTTTAAATTAATTAAAGATTTAAAAGGAAATTCTGTCCAAAGAAATAACGAAGACCAATTTCTTAACAGGCTTATAAAAATCTCTGTAACTTGCACCTACACTAACAACAAATTAATTGTCATATATACATGGTAAAAACTAAACTAATACAAGAGTTTTAATGACTGAAAAGCAAAAAATATGTCCAAAAACACAAAAAGTCTTCAGTACAATTGGTAAACAAAGAAATAGGGAAACGATTACATCACAAAATTTGCCGAACATATGCTTAAAGGTATCGAGTACTCCTGTTAAATTATTCATCCTTGCAAATTACCAACTCTGTAGAATTAATTTGGTTTTTACCACTTATCTCTACCTTATAGCTCAAATAGTTTTCTACTAGTGGTTTTTTCAATATTGCTACAAAATTCAGGGACGTGTTGCTTGGACAAAATTAAGTAAAACATTTTTTTAAATTTGATACCTCCGCAGATATATTTATGAAAATTGGTAAGAACTTTGTATGCATCCAAAAGCACAATTTACATTTCGATATTTGCGTTTATGCGGGCTTTGAAATGAATAGTTTTATTTAAAAAAATGGTACGCCAATAGCTTTTCTTGTAGTAAAGAGTATTCTTGAATTCTTTATTTTTTTATAGCATTAAAAAAACATGTTCATTTGCGTTGTCCTGTTCTAAAATTTATTTTTTCATTTTAATTGTAATTACTACATTTTTTTACAGATAAAAATGCAGTGTGTTTTAAAATATTTGAGTTTAAAAGAAGTTACTGATAAATGAATATAAATGGCCATATAAAAAAAAATCCAACATGTTTAGGACTTATGTTCATTTGAACTTTTTGTTCAATTTCGTCCAAAGAACACGTCTCGCAAGATAAAAAAACAAAACACTATAATAATTTTTAAAATAATAGTATTTATTTGTATACGTTTTTATGGTTTTTATTTGTATCATTAAAATAAAATAGGAATAAGATAATCAGTGGTTTATACATATTTAGAAAACATCAGTTACAAAACGTTTTTTAGAATTGGAACCTATCCTTGCAAAAATCATTTTCAAATACACAAAGTTGAAATATTAAAATTGTTGTTTACTTTCGCCTTTGTTATTTAAGTTTTTAGTTAAATAGCGATGTATTTTTTTCTCTCTTAAATTTTAACAGACACAGTGCTTCTTATTCAATTATTTGAATATGAAAATCAGACCAAAATTGTTTAATAATAAAGAATGGCAAAATTGAACCGTTATTTAAATGGAAGAGGTCGTAAGGTATCTTTTACCAAAAAGAAATAACAGTTAAGTAAATTACAAAAACCAATTGGGTTCTACTAACCCTAAAAATTTAGCTACAAAAGCCGAAAGTAAAATTATCAAACGAATAGCCCCGCTTCTGATTTGTCAATATTTTTATGTTTGTAGTGTTATTTTATGTGTGTGATCGTCTTTAAGTTTAAAAAAGTTCCTAAAAAAATATTCAAAAACGGAAAAACCCGGGTGTGAAACATTTATAAAAAACCCACATCCGGGTATCTAAAAAAAACAGTATTTTTATTTTTTCTAGTTTTATTTTTATTTATAAGTACTTATTAATATGTTTTTTTTTGTATATATTTATTGCTAACCAACTCGTTTATATTTATAGCTCTGTACTTTTATCACCATATCGACATTATCATTTTTTAAGAGATCTCCTTTCTTCGATCTTCGTTCATTTCAAATACAAAAGATAAAAATACAGAGTTCTCTTATTTACCTGTCAATTTAAGACTGTAAGCCCCAATAATTTTATTGTTTTGTTTTTTCTAAGTTAACTGAACTTTGTTTCATGATAAGTAAACTGAATGTGACATTATTCAGAAATAAAGTGTCCCAGAAAAAAACAACTATTAACTTAAATAATTATGTAATAGTAAAAACATGCTTCTTAACGGACATGGCGCAATTCCTATGAAAGTGGTGGTAAGTAAACATTTTCCAGAATTTTTATATGTTGTTATCCATCAGAACTTACTTTTTTTCTATTGGTTCAAAACTGATATCTATATAGGCTGAACCATTAATTGAACTGGAGTGTTGGATTTTGTACGCAGATATTATGCTCGTGACGTCACTGTTTTCCCCAGAATATGGAATAGTTTTATTAATTTGTTGAATATTCTATAACATAAGGCGAAGGCAACTATTTTATTAAGAATATACCCTAACCCTCACATACTAATAAAATGTTCAAAAATAGATTGTTATGTATTTCGATAATTTAAAAAAAACATCCAAGGGTCAAAGACATCAATCTTTTACAGGCTTTACAGGGTGTTTCTAAACAAATGCGAAAAACTTTAGAAGGTAATTCCTTGTTCAAAATAAAGGCTAGTTTGCTTTATAACACGGGGTCAAAAGTCAACTTAGGAGGATATCGCGAAAAAATTGAAAAAAAAATCTTTATTTTTTATCTTAAAAACAAAAAGAGTGTTTTGTTTAAACCACAGAGTAATGTTAAATAAAAAAATATAACAAATGCCTTAATAGGTGACAGCAAACAGATAAATAGACTTTTTTATAAAATAAATTTCTTGTCCTGAGGCGTTTCATTTATATTTTATGTTTTTGTTTAAAATTACTAAGTTTAGTGAAGAATATACAAGAGTTAAAAAGTTTTTTAATAAATTAGGCTATTTAAGTTCATATTTTGCGTAGTCATTGCAAAAGTATCTCTCTAAATTTGCCTTCAAGAACGATGGAGGTAGTCTATTTCCACCACTTCCAATTATTCTAAAAACGTGCAAAAGTATTTTGAATGTGTATTTTTGTAATAGCAATATTTCCGAAGAATTTCATTATTCTAGCGCTTTTCGTTTTTGAGATAAAAAATAAAAACGTAATTTTTTGCCATTTTTGTACCGCAATATCTCCCTAATGGTTGACTTTTGATGTTTATCAAGCAAACTACCTTTTATTTTGAACAAGAAATCACCTTAAATGTTTCCCATTTGTTTAGTAACACCATGTATATATTATATTACCAACTTGTTCCTACACTTATAACAAACTAATAAAATAAACCTTAATTCGACAGTTAATTAGGAATAGAAATTAACCTTATACAAAAGTTTGGATGACTACCAAGCGAAAGTAATAGTTTTGTTCGTAGAACAAAATTTCCGATTTTCTAATGCGCATGCTTGGTTGGAAATAATATTCTGATTAGTTAGAAATTTTTAACTCTGCGAACGGCATGACAGAAAATGCCAACTGGACATACGCCTCCTAGCCAAAATTTTAAACAGTTGTGAAATGCAGTTTTCAAAGAAAATAAACTAATTTCCATCCATTCCAGGGCAGTTTTCTTACAGAACCAATAGCTTTGTTTTAAACAAGATTTTGTAAAAATACTTTTTAAAACGTTTTTATAGCAACCACAAATTAAAATAACTACTGAAACCAAAAACTGTTGAATTTGTTAACAACTACGAACGAACAAACATGTAAAATCTAAAAACACAACAGTAATGGTCATTGCGCATGTATCCAACCAAAAATTTCTTCAAAATCAACGGAATATTTTGAAGGTTGGAAGCTAGTTCACAACGAAATGAGCTTGCGTCTGGCGGTTTCTGATAGTTTCTGACTGCTCTACGAATAAACCTATAATCTACTTGAAATACAAAAAAGTGTAAACTAAGCAATAGGGAAAACAATTAGGTACGTCACAAATATCGATTTGACAGTTAAATTTGAGAAATATGGGGATTAAGTGGGTTTGAACACTCCTTGTTAAGCTTATAATTCTTGCGCTGTACCTGCAATACAATTGTTTTACCGACATTTTCTGGGCCAAAAAAATCTTTAAATTATTGGAAAACTTCTACCATAAATTTTGTAGTATTTTCGCCAAGTCCTTTAAAAAAATATTTCAGATAAAACATAAAGATACAAATTAAACCTTAGTTAAGATAATTATTATTATCCTTGGTGTTTGTACTTTAGAATCACATTTGGGGCCTATTTTCATCTCTAAAATTTCATTTACAAAACTTGGATTTGTAAACGAATAAAATTAATTCTAAATAAGTGTTAATATAATGAAACTTTAAATAAATACGCTTAGGATTTGCAAGCTCTGCAGCTTGTCAAAAATCTGTCGAACTCGATACATATCAATAAGGGGCCGTAATATTATATAAAATAAGTGTTATTTTCGAAGTGAGACCTTTTGCAACGATAATAACTTTGTTGATTTTTCGTTAAATTTAGATTAGAAATGTAACATTAATGTTAGTTAAATATAAATGTGATTTTGTTCTGTGAATAAGTTATAATGTAATAAAAAATGTTTAAAAAATACAAAAAAAAATAAATAAATAAATGTAGAACTCTAAAAAGTCACAAAAAAATTAATGTCACTTTACTACTTAAGTACACATGTTTAGATGATAATAAAGTATCACTTTTTGATAATAATGTGGAAACAATAAAAATGTAGATATCAAAAAAAATAGGTTAACTTTTGGAGGATGTTTTAAGAAGCAGCGAGATAAAAGGCAAATAGAATTTATTGTACTGTAGAGATGTTGAAGAATTATTGTGATTTTTCTTTTGTGATCTTAATTAGTGAGTTTCTTTAAGTTATCTCTTGTTTCTTGTAGGTTGTCGTTTTAGTAGAAAACCAGAAAAACACGTTTAACACACTGTTAGTTGATTTTAGAGATTTAAAAAATAATAATAATAATTTAATCATTAATAAACTAGGAAAGCTTGCGGTAATGAAAAATAAATCTAGATCTTATTTTAAATTAACTAAATAATGTAAACTCATATTTTTATATATGTATTATCGTGTTTTTGAGCATGCAGTTAAAAATGCCATTTTTTTATGTTGATTGGACATAACAAACATCACCATAACTTGTTTATTGGTTTAGTTTTTACAAAGATCAAAAAATTTAGCCGAATTAGTCATTGTCCTCAGCAATAATATTCCATGTTTATGCGTATAGGCTAAGAATCACCCTGTATAGTTAAACAACTATTTATGTATATTATTAAAATTAAAACTATTTAATTTTACTAGAACGACAATTCTACTTGACGTAGTCATGGGTGCCAAAAAATATACAAAGATATTTGTTACTTTACCATTTATTCACTACTCTTAAAAGATACAAATGTTGTGTAATACATTTTAAGACAATATTTATAAAAATCGAACAATAATCTTTACAATAAATAAATATTTGTAGTAGGTATGTATTATGATCTGTATTTTAGGTTATGTTATTAAGTTAGGCATCGAAAAGATATATTTATTGTTCTATTAGATGTTCCAAAGAAGTAAGTAAATACATGCGCATTTATATTATTTAGATAAAGTTATGTAGCAAAAAATATAGATTTCAGCGTGTCACAAAGTATATTTCTGTAAGAATGTAAAAGTTAGAAAATTGGGTTAGGTACAATTTCTCTTTTTATAGAACTTTTTAAGATTTTTTTTTGAACGAAGGAACATAAAAATGCATGCCAAAAAGCTAAGAAAAGTTTTTGGGACTGTGGTGTCTGTATAAAAAAGAATTACCATTTATGGATGTTCTTTTGTTTTTCTGAACCACCTAATTAAATTTATTTAAGTCACTTTTTTATTCATCAACTTTTATCAAGCATGTTATTAGCATTTAAGAAATGTATAACTTTTTATTGTATAAATTGGCGTCAGAACTTAATTTTTACAAGTTGAATTAAAAGTTATCTTCTGGCAAAATGGAGAAGTTTGTTAAAATTATTATCCACAGCCTGAGTGAATCATCAGAGTGGTTGGCATCCCTATTCAGTTTGGCCCTAGCCTAGCCTCCCCGCGCAAGAATGAGCAAATTTTTTTTTAGTTGTACCCTCTTTAATGCACATCAAAGGTTTTCGATCATGGATCAACATGGTTTTGATCACGACTTTTTTCACACTTCTGATTTTATCAGAATTAACCATAATAATAGGCTAATGCAATAGAAATACAACGTGTTTAGAACAATAATAACTATAAAAAACAACGCAATTTTTATTTAATATTGTAGCGCGCTGTCATTCATGTCTGTCAGCTGTCGTGTAATCTCCAATGAAAAAATTTATTTCTATTTTTATTTTATTATTTATTATAAATATTTCTTTAACGTTTTACCTATCCTATAGCTGGTTTTACACTTATCAAACTTCTTGTCAAATAAGTTTAAGTAAATATTTGATACAATTTGTTTGAAGACAGAAGTGTAAAATAAGAATTTTTTTGACAAACTTATTTAAGGCAAATATCAGGGTAAAAACCAAACACCACACCAATCACGATAAAATTGAGGTTTTGTAGTTGCCAACTGCCAATTTTTAATTCATTAGGTTGTTAGTTTTGAAGTTTTGCATTAAATATTTGATAGAAAATAGGACGTGTTCTAATCCTTCAGACAAATTTGACAAGGCGACCTTGAATTTCTTTGATAGCCCTCCCGTTGGTCGAGCTTTTTGTCTCGGGATTTAAAATACCACTTTATTTCCTAGGCGTATAATGTACTTTTACGTTCTTACAGTATCTACATGTGACGTATTAAAATACAAAGGTATGTAAGTGTTTATTAGCTCAACAATAATTTTTAGAGTAGTTTTCATGAAATAAAAAAATCTAATATCCCACCATTACCTCAAGAATAGCACCATGTGACCACCACAGATGGTTTCATATTTTTATAAAACCAGAATAAATCAGCAATTTTGATAGTCCCCTTCGGCCATTTTCTGAAGATTTAAGGGTGATGTGACAAAACTGACTATGGATTCGTGCTGAGGCAGCAAAAATACAGTGGAAACAATATATCGCATGTGAGTTACGGGCGACAATGTTTTTCAAGATTTCTGGAGATTCTTCAGAAGAATAAAAAAGTGGTGACCCAGACATGCGATATACATAAGTAAGTTTTCCTGTGTATGTTTACATTCTGATGCCAAAATCGTGGCCAGTTTTCTCCAGCACCCACCAATTTTAGTAAATTGCAAAAATCCGTTCAAAGTGTGAATGAAATCTTACGGGCAAATTCAGACCAGGAATTCGTGTTTAGGAATCCAAAAGTAAATCGAAAACCAAACATCACATCTTTGGATCCAATAGTTTTTTTGGAAAGTGGTGAAATTTATATAACTAGGGATGATTAGATTTTAATTTCCTTTTTTAAATATGTTGCTGATATAGTTACTCACTTCAAGATGAAGTTTATCGTTTCATCGCACATTGATGCCGATATTTACGGAGGAAAATACTCTCTTTCTACAGGGTGTTTTAAAATGTTGTTAGGAAAATTTAAGGACCGATTCTATATCAAGAAACGGAAAAAAGTTAATATAAATCGAATCCGATTATCTGAAGGTCGACTGGTTATAGGTTTTTATGACCGTGGCGCATACATCCGGTCCGATATCAGATCGGACGTTATGTCAAACGTATCATAAATCAGTTAACCATCAGACAATCGCGTCCGATCGTTTGATTAGAAAGTAGGATGTGTGCGACTGGCCTAAATGATACCTTTGTAAATATGTATAAGTATTCCCGTCTATCAAAATTATTTCTAATATCTCTAATTAACTAATAAAAAAGAATATTTTGGACATCTCGTATTGTCAATTCTTTTTCCCTAATTTTGGATGCAATATATGCCTTTAAATTTTCTTAACAACAATATCTAACACCCTGTATATAGGAATAATCTCGCTTAGTCTTATTTAACAGACAGACAAAAGGTCCGTCCATTTTTTTGCTTGAATATGTACAGATTGTCCATTAAATGGACATTTATAATTTTAGGCAGCTAAAAGTATTTATACTTTTGGGACATCCAATATATTATTTACACTTTTTTCTATTTGAATTGTATTAAAAGTATGTATTTACATTAATAGAAGTTAGACATATTATATAAAATCGTTTAAAAAATATTTGTGACTGTGAACAAATGTTTAATGGGATTAAAACATAATTAATAATAATAATAATAAGGATCTTTGTGGTTATAAGATTTTTTTGTTTTTGTATATCCCCAGGGATCTTAAATTTTTGTAAGACCTTTGGCGATTAGTTATAATATGTATTTTTCATGGAGTATCAATTTTTCAATAAAGATTATAATGAAATATGTTGTCATCATTTTTTTTTATAGTGTTTAAATTATTTTTAAAATAAATTTTAACTCTCCTAAAGACAAAAGATTACTCTCAAAAATTCCAGTATTTTATGCAAGTGTGCAACAAATGGGAAACTTCTTTATTTGTATTTTGTCATAAAATTATATTTATAAGTGGTGCATGGTCCTAATAGTATATTTTCTAACAAGTGCTGAAAGTGCCACTTTCCCGCACGCGACTGCTGTTGACCGAACGACGCGTAGCACAGTCAAGTGCGGAAAAGGCAGTTTCGGCACATGTTAGGAACGCTATTTTTCTACGAGCGTAAAGCTGCGTTCAGACTCGCAACAATTCTCCAAACAAACCAACCTCTTTGCGCGCTCCTTTAATGCAAAAAACCGACAAGCTCTGAATTACCGCGAAATCATTCCCCAAGCCCTTAGATTAGATTAGGACACATACCTCTATGAGGGTGTGGATTAGGAGGTGGATTGCATATCCTCGAACACTGCAACCTGCTTAGGTTTATTGTGTGTCCTCTTGTTTGCTTTCTTTGTCATTGTATATACTTTTCTTTGTCAAATTTAAAAGAATTTATAGCCGGATTATCTGCATTCGATAAATTCTACGACGAAGGGCACAGTATTAGATTCAATCGGATTCGATTTTTACGATGTACCCTTGGTCATTTAATGAAAAAAAAAAAAAAACAGGAAAAAAACTCCTTAGTGGTATTTAATCCATGAAAAGTTTTGCTCTTAAATAATCTTATTTATTTTACCTACACTTTAGTGATTGATGGAACACTTGTCCTTCCCTAGCAATCAGCACACGGGGCGAGAAAAATACTAGTACCTTTCTTTCACCCATTTGTTGGCACAGCAAAACTGCCTCTAGTAGATATATGTTTGAAATATGAACTGAAGAATTATCTGCCATCTCGTAATGACTAGAAACACTAAATGTGGAAAACCTCATCAGATCATTTTTCCATATTTTTTGTATCGCTATAAAGTCCAACGTTGCCAAATGTATTTATAATCAGGTAACCAACGGATAAAGAAAAATCCCCTAAATTTGACGTCAACGTCCTTGCGATGTGACGTAACTTGTCATAATAAAATTAGCACACGTCTGATACTCCCTTCTTTGTTTCCAAATAAGAAGAAAAAAGACAGCAACAATGTTTTGAGTGGTACATTTCCTGACTTCAATTTTATGTTCACGATGGCCTCATCATAACAAACAAAGGAATTAAACGCTATGACTCAACTTTATTAGATCAAAATATTGCAAAATAACGATGTTAAGGAAGACTTTCACCTGGATTGTGGTTGGCCTGTGTTAAAGTGGCGAAAATATCGAGTAAAGTTTGTTTTTCCGTAATGTTTTCATAAGTTTTTATACATGATGGCGACTAGTAGACGGGATGTTCTAAAAACTTCAATGGATCCTTTGCCAAGTAGCAATGACCCTTTGAGGGAGCTCTTTGAGGCATGTAAAGTAGGAGATATTGCAAGAGTGAGGAAATTAGTTACACCTACAACAGTTAATGCTAGAGATACTGCAGGAAGAAAATCGACTCCCCTACATTTTGCAGCTGGTAAGTATTTTTTTAATTTGGGACAGTTATACAATTGCAATTACAACATAGGTACTACTTTATATGCAGTTTAAGTTCTTGTAAAGTCAATGATTTCTCAATAAGTTTTATATTTAAAATCAATGACATAATTAGCAGACCTCAAATAAAAACTGGAGTCCCCAAGGAACAATACTAGGACCAATATTATTTATAACATATATTAATTCTTTACTTGAATTAAATATAAATGGTAGAATAATATCTTATGCCGATGATGCTGCCCTTTTGTTCGAGGGAAAAACTTTGACTGAATGTAAAGAGAAAGCAAAACGGTTTTAGGATGGGAAAACGATGGTTGGGATTCTTTAAGTTATCACTGAATTTAGCAAAAACAAACTATATAGCTGTTTTAATAAACAAAACTAACAGACCTAATTTTGAAACGTTAATAATAGATGAACATAAACAAGAAATTAAAGCTGTAACAAAAACTAAATATCTTGGCTTAATCATTAATCAGCATTTAAAATGGAACGAACATATAACATACCTAACAAAAAAATAAGAAACCTAATCTATAAGTTCTACTTATTAAGGGAGTTTCTTGGTCCAAGAATACTAACATTAATGTATAAATCCTTGATAGAATCTTTAATAAAATATGGCTTAATTTTGTGGGAAGGCATATATAAAAGCAATTTGCAGCCAGTGTTGATTGCACAAAACTACAAACTGAAAATATTATTTAATAAAAATAGACTCTATTTAACTAGTTTATTATATAATAGGGAAATTTGTAATGTATCCTCATTTTATATGCATGCTGCATCCATGTATGCACATAAAAAGAGATATTACAAAAATTTGTTATAATGGGCACCAAACAAGAAAAATGTAAATAACACATATTGTAATTATCAATTGTAGAAAAACAGTGACTTTAAAATTTATAAACTATTTAGCGTCAAAATTCTATAATCTGCTGCCACTTAGAATAAGAGACATTTAAAATCATAAGATTTTTAGCAAACATTGTAGGAAATATATTATTGATAATTATAATCTTATATATAAAATTCTTGTGTCACAATGTTCGTTCCTGTACTCCTCCGAAACGGCTTGACCGATTCTCATGAAATTTTTGTGAGCATATTGAGTAGGTCTGAGAATCGGCCAACATCTATTTTTCATACCCTTAGTGATAAGGGTTGTCCACCCTTAACATCTTAAAAATTATTTATATGGCAAAACAATGTTTGCCGGGTCAGCTAGTATCTTTATAAAAACTATGCTGTAAATTAAGTAAAAATGCAACAAATCTCTAAAGAAACTTGCTAGGATCAGAGAATTCTTTGATTTATTTATTTATTTAGTTAATTGTTATAATTTAGGATTATTTTAAATCGAGTTTTAAATATTGTTCATACAACACTAGAATTAAATATATTTAGGATAGTTATTCATACACATACAGGTGCAATAAGCATCTAGGTGTTGTATGTAATTTGTAAAAATTGTTGTTTATAATTAATCAATAAACAATAAACAATAATCAATAAACAATAAATATTACTTTATCAAAGCTATTACAGCTACCTATTACAATACCTATTCTTTAATACTCAACAAAGAAATCATTTTGCAGAAATGAAAGAGTTAAAAACCCCATACTGTTTGTTATTTCCTTAAACTGCAAGGTTGCATTGCTCAAAACACTCCGATCTAGCAATGCTGATTTTCACACTAGTCAAAGGTTTTTCCTTCAAAACTAATTGAGATCACCAACCGATAAAGTTTAATACTTTAAGAAGTAATATTTGGATACCTTAAATTTTAAACATAGTTAATCATTTCATTTAATTGTTAATAAACACAAATAGGAAGAACTATGAATATAAATTTATCACAATTTGTATGCTGTATTTGTGAAGAGTTAGGGAAAAGATCAATGATGATTTTTGAAGTCAATTTGTTTTTTTTTTGTTAGAAAATTATAAGATATAAAGGGTACAGAGGAAATTTTTAAAATTTGTTGCCTTTAAGTTGAGGTTCCCTGTTGATGAAGTAAATTACAGTGACCTGATAAAATTGATACATATTCCAGATCTTCAGTCAGAATCAGTACAATGGATAATATGAAAAAAGAGTGCATATAAACATGAGTCCACACATCCCTATTCTCAAGATACAGGGTCTAAAAATTGTTTTTTTATCTTATACTTTTTATATATCTGTGTTATTTATGCATTAAGAGAATAATACACAAATAAACATCAAAAAGTTTTAAAAAATGAAGGGGTAAACTTTTTCTTCAAATGGAACACCCTGTAAGTTATGTCACCATTAAAAATGGCTTTAAATGAGTGTTAAAATATATGTTGTATTTACCACATTTCGATTTATTTTATTTTTAACTGTTTCAGAAATATTGCCATTTAAATTTAAAGAATAGCAGATATAATATATAATTTCCATTATACCTGCAGGTCTAAGCTGTAAGCTCTAAGCTTTAGTGTCATAGGTATAATGGAAATTATATCTACCCATTATTTTTTAGATTTAAGTGGCCATTATTTCTGACCAACTATTGAAAGCTAGATATATCAAATGTATTTTTTTAAGCTCTTTTAAAACCTTTTAATGGTAAATTTATGATTAAAAGGGGAAATCTTTAAAGGATCTTAAATAGTGATAAATATACAGGGGTTTGTTTAGATAATAGATAAAAAAAACTATGAAACTTTTATACAGGAAGTTATTTTCTACCTTCTTTTTTTCGGTATAAGTGGATGGCAAAATATATGTGAAAATCCTGTACATTGTCAAACGTATCCTCTTATGTTTAACAAAAAATTTGTCCAATTTACAGGTTATGGTCGAAGAGATGTAGTTGAATTTCTTCTGTCTGCTGGAGCTTCAATACAAGCCCGCGATGATGGAGGTCTGCATCCTCTTCATAATGCTTGTTCGTTTGGACATGCTGATGTGGTCAGACTACTTTTAGAGGCTGGAGCAAGCCCAAATACCAGAGACAACTGGAATTATACCCCATTACATGAAGCTGCAATTAAGGGCAAGATTGATGTTTGCATTGGTAAGTTTAGTTGGAAGTGATAAGAAATAAGGTTAAAAAATCTCATTAGCTTTTTTCTCCTTTTTTTTAACAAACCGATAAAAATGGTGGTTGGACTATATTTTCCTGAAAACTAAAATTATGATACTTTATCATATTGCGCATATATTTGCTTAGAATTGCCTGTAGAATCAGAGACATAAATGAATCGTTTATTGCAGAAACCAGCCAACTAACATTTTTGGCAAAAATGAGATTTATAGTGATTTTCAATTGTATTATGTAAACTCACGTTTTTATGTAAAAATCAGTCATTTATCATGCGCCTGTATGTGTTTAATTTTATGAGAAAAATTGTGTTTAGTGCAGAAACCTGTACAAGCGACGGTTCATGATGTGTTTCTTAATTAAATTTTATGGTCAATCTTTGGTCACCCTGTATGTTTACTTCGTCAAACACGTCTTATTGTAATATGTAGCATGCCAGAATAATCCTTGAAGTAAGTAAAATAAACCTTTTTGCTGGAAGAGGGATACAGGGTGGTAAAGTTTATAAAAATATATATATTTTTTAATCACTGTGTACCTTAAAAGTTAAGACATTTATGACAAAAGTTTATTTGAACTTTTTCTTCCAAAATCACCTACGGATTAACACTCTTAGAGATAAGCATCTAACTCAAAAACACCCTGTATAGCTTAGACCTAGCCAAATAGGATTTTTTAAAATCCAGATATCTCAAAAACGGCTGCTTGAATTAACTTTACCAAGAATACATTTTTATGTAAAATATAATGAGGAATACAATTTTATCTAAAAATTACATACAAAGTAGCACAAAAAAACTTATTTTGTTTGTAATTTAGTGCAAAATAGCGCAGGTGGTGCCATCAAGGGCTTACAATAAAATTGTTAACAAATTCTAATCTCTCACCCTCCCAAAACCCCTTGAGCCAAATATTTTGAGAATACACCCACTAGTAACACAAATATTTATATAAAAAAACTAAAACCTGAACAAATTCTTAACACGCTGTATCTTCAAAATCATCCATATTTGGACTAAGGTAAGTTGGGTTAGATTGTCATATTTTAGCCTCAGGAATTTGTGTTAGCATTTTTTTACACCTTTAGAAATATATATATTTTTTATTTCAGAAACAGTAATGCAAAAATATTTAGATATTTTTTAAACAATATACGAGTATTCAAGTGTTACTACAAATAACATCTGTTTTGAGAAGTTACTATTCTAATTTATTTGTGCAAAAATCGTTATTAATTTTAAAGATAGAAAGTTTTTTGTCGTTTACCGAAAATTTAATGAAGTGCACTTGACAGGTTTCTGAAATAAACGATTTAATACGCACACGAACAGATATCACTTCCAATGGCGCAAATTTGGCCTATCCAACGCCGGACATCTCGCCAAAGCAGGCAGTGGATTGCCTTGTACTCAACTGAGTGACTAAAGATCGAATTTTCTGGTTTTACCGGGTCCTTTCTAATTTTGCCGACTGTATTATTTGTTTTACTGAGCTGGCTGGCGTCATGTGGGCAGTTTTGCAGTAATCGTTTTGAGCTATTTTCTTGGTTAGAGAAAAAATTTGAAACCATACTCGAGTTAGTTGCAAATAAATTTAAAAGCTTAGCTGGGCTTCAAACCTAAAACAGAGCAGAGATTATGGGATTGTTTTTTATGCTGTTAAATCACCAGATTCAATGTTCCCATCTTGTATCATCTATACTAATTAGAATTCTGAGAAGACTCACTAGAACAAAACACTGTTCCGTTACAAACATTTCACCCGAACTAATTTATGGCTTCCAAATATTAAGTAGTGTATTCATGTGCCATTTTAATAATAATTTTAAACATATTAATTTATTTAAATTAAATTATGAAAGTTTTCGTGCGGCTGTTAAAGCTCCGAGAGCACTTTAACCCAACGACATTGATAATTAGATATTCATTTTGTCCTGTTTACTTTATATTATAATTTATTACTTTGTGTTTATTGTCCTTCACATTTTGTTTTATGTACAT
>JACEGR010007938.1:0-42818 GCA_014170235.1 Listronotus bonariensis
TTGTGACCATTACCTCACTCCTGTAAATAGTATTTAAGCAAATTTCACTATGCTATGCTATGCTATAACTGCCTCTGGTTTGTACTTTAATCCCTCTGAATAAAATTAGCCCGTTAAAAGAATTTGGCTTTTATTCAAGAAGAACCTACAACGAGCACGTGTGTATTAGCAAAGTTCTTTTTTTTAATCTTTGGACAATCCACGAAGGCTGAAAGCCTAAATACTAACGTACCGTGGGTGTCTTAAGCAGGGTAAGAGGAAGTTTGTTAACACGAGACTTAAAAACTTGAAGATTTGGGGGAAGGAAAGACCTCCGCTGGCAGCAGGTTCCACAGTCTAGAAACTCTGGGGATAAAATAACGAACGAAATGGGAAAATCGGGGCTGTCCAATTGAACTGTATAGGGAAACATACGCGCGCCACCACGAGTTTCTCTGTTGGGAACGGCAAGAGGAGGGACTATACTGGACAATTTGTCGGAGCAGAAGCCGTGAAAGTATCTATAGAAGAGCGATAGATCTCCCACAGCTCGACGATGGGCAAGAGAAGGAAGTCTTTGAGTAAGTAAAGGATCATTAATAAGACGAACAGCCCTTCTTTGAATGGCATCAAGAATGCTGAGGGTTGTAGGGGATGCCATTTCCCAGACATGAGAACAATATTCCAGAGAGGGTCGAATTTGGGACACATACAAAGTGTATAAATTGGAAGGAGAAAAATACTTTTTGGCTGGGAATAGAAATCCAAGCTGTTTTGGAGCCGCGGTGGCTATAGATACAATGTGTTTATGCCAGTTAAGGTTATTCTCAAATGTGACACCCACAAGGTTAAATGTGTCCCCGCTCTGCAAAACCTGGCCACTCATAAGCAAAGGATGAGTGTTAAATGATTTTTTTCGCGACAAGGAACACGATTGTGTTTTGGATGCATTAAATTGAACGAGATTTTTGGCGCCCCATTCCAATATCAAATTGAGATCCTGTGAAAGAGATATCTGCATCGCCCTGCGTTTGCTTTCCAAGTCGGGTTGAGAGATTGGTTTGGGAATCTGAAAAGTGAAGTGAAGGGTACTATCGTCAGCATAACTATGAATGGGATTGGTTGTGGAAGAAAGAAGGTCGTTGATGTGAAGAAGAAACAAAGTTGGTGCTAGTACTGAACCCTGTGGCACTCCAGCATTAATTTCGTGAAAGCTTGAAGAGTGGCCATCAACAATGACTGATATACGTCGATTAGAAAGATAACTGGAGAGCCAAGAGCAGAGTTTAGTTGGAAGACCGTAGGAGGGAAGTTTATTAAGAAGTGCGTCTTGCCAGACTTGGTCGAAAGCTTTAGATATATCAATGGCAACGATCTCGGACTCACCTAGAAACTCAAGAGACTTGTTCCAGTTGTGTGAAACGAAGGAAAGAAGAGCTGCTGTAGATCTCTTGTGACGAAATCCGTATTGCCTGTCATGTAAAATTTTATGTTTTTCTAAGTACCTAAGAATTTGCGAGTTAATGGATTTCTCCATTACTTTACAAGGGCCAATACATCACAAAAATATTAAAATTCCAATTTTTTTTGAAGTTTAACACTTTGTGTCTTAGATAAAAAGCATCTTGGGACCTATGTTTATATCAGTTTGTTTTCATAAAATTGGTTTAGGAACGCCCTAAAATTTTCTTACCGCGCGCCATTAGGAAACACCTTTTATACAGGGTTATTTTTAAGTTAATATATTCCTCTTAACACAGTATAAAATGCAAGAAAATAAAAAAAAATGAAATTAAATTTTGTTCGAATATGCTCCGTTCTCGAAATACAGGTTGTTAAAGTTTTAAGGAAAAAATGACTCTAGATATGTCCAAGAATATTTGGTTCACTTCTTTTAACCATTACATTACATTATTTGCTGTAAAAGTTTTTTAAACATTTTACCAGTGGCGTTCGAACAAGATTTGTATTGAATTTTTTTAAGGAAAAAATCGCTTTTTTCGAATCAATAATATTTTTAAAATATTTTTTTAGTACCATGAACGGTTTTTGTTTAAAAAAATAAAAGCCATTTGATGCACGGCAATATTGCTAAAATCTGATATGGTGTTTTGTATGTAAGATTCGTTTTTGTGTGATTTGTATTGAAAAGAGGTCAAAAACTTACATTACTACAATTTAAACCTAATAAAAAAATAATAGTTACAATCTTTAATAAAAGTCAGAAACAAATTTTACATAAAAACACCATATCAGACTTAAAATATACCAAGAGACCAAAGTAACTTCAAAGTAAATGATGACCTTAAAAATAATATTAATTAAATAAATAATAGTTTAAAAAACTAAAAAACACGCTTTTATATGCAACCGAACTAAAAATTAGAAAATAATTTTTTATTACAAAGAGTTTGTCACTTCAGAGTAAAAAGCGTGGGGTGTATTTTACTATTTTTTCATAACTTTTCCCTCATAGATATTTGCAAATAGAATAATTATAACATTTAATATATTAAGCACCCCACGCTTTTATTCTGAAGTGACAAACTCTTTGTAATGAAAAAATATTTTCTAAATTTTAGTTCGGTTGCATATAAAAGCGTGTTTTTTAGTTTTTTAAACTATTATTTATTTTTCATTTTTTAGTTCGATATGCATGTATGTATGTATTTGTGTAAAAATGCTCCAGTTTATTCACTAAAAAATCCTTCGCCATTTTGTCAAGAGTAGTATTAGGACACAGAGGATCTGTAAAGGAATTTATTTATCCTGGCGGTCCTAATCAGGATAACGGGATACTGTTTTTAAATTATTGCATTGTCATCGGTCCTTGATACGTGTGCAAAGTTTCAAAGAAATTAAATCGCTGGGAGTTGGTAAAAATTAGGCTCAAAGATTCCGTTACATAGATAGATAGATAGATAAATAGATACAACCCAAGCTAATAAAAGCGTGTTAAAAAAAAGCAGTGGCGTACTATTTTTTTCTTGAAAAAATTAAATACCAATCCTATTCGAACGCCCCTGGTAAAATTAAAAAAAATCTTTTACAGCAAAAACTGTAATGTAGTGGTTAAAAGAAGTGTACCAAATTTTGTGGGCATATCTGGAGTGGTAGGAAAGTTACAAGATAAAGATAAAAAGGGTATTTTTTCTTAAAACTTTAACACCCTGTATATCGAAAATAAAGCATTTTCGAACATAATTTTATTTGAAAAAGGTTCTTATTTTCTTGCATTCTATAGTGTGTTAAAAGAAATATATCAATTTAAAAATACTGTGTAAATTTTTTTTCATCTAAGACCTTACTCTTTTAAGAATTAGGATCCTTTTTATAATCACCATGTATAGGTAATAATTACGGCTGCATTTAAAAAATTACAAGTTGTATGCAAAAATTACCTATTTTCCTTTGCATGTTATCCTAATTGCATACTTTATCACCCTCAAAAACAAGTTATAGTAAGAACATTTTAAAAGGGCAAATTCGGTACCCTTTGAAAATAATATAAAAAAACATAAAAAAGGCCGCCTGCAATCGGACTATTTTATATAAAGGCGCCGCTATCCTTTACAGCGACGCGCCGATACACTATGGGATAGAAATCCATTATTTTGGCCAAAAAGCAACTTTGAAATTTTAATGGCTCATGTTATGTATTTCAAAGTAGATATTCCAAACTACATGTACGCAAAATTATAAAAGGATATGACGACTTCTATTGGGGTAATAAGAAACTTGAAAATTTATTTTAAGTAAACATAATTATACAACATTAACAGCCAGTTTCACAATATTTGGTTAACACTAACCATAGGTTTGTTACCACAGAAACAACGAAATACCGAAATGTGATTGGTGTTGCCAAAATAGTTAACCAAAAAGTGATGGTAACCATATATTGTGAAACTGGGCTACTTAGTTTATTATTAGCCTTGTTTACTAAAAAAGTAAAAGAGTTTAAATAAGAGCTATTGTTGTGTTTCCGATGCAGTCTCGCAAAGTCTCGCTACTTTTGTCAAAGATTTTTTTACCTTTTTCTTTATCAGTTTTTGTACTTACAATTGCCTTCCTACTTTTTGCTACTTCTGAGTGTAAGGACAGATACAATATTTTTTTATAATTTACAAGGTTTTCCATTTTAAAATTTAATATGTTTTGTCCTACACTGAATATCCTAAAAGACAAAAGCATTCTGATGAAAGATATGAATTCTACAGGATCTACCCAACAAATCAGTGTTTTTTATTTATTTTATACGTTAAAAAATAAAAAAGTTCGAAAGATGTATCTCTATTACGCTTCTAAGAATAATTTAAAATTATTTTTCCGATTTGGATGGTCATATTTCCGAAACTAATTGAGATAGGCAAATCAAATAATGTAGTATTTTTTTAAACCATTTTAAAAGATTTTTTGGTAGTGATATAATATTCAGGGTATTCCATTTAAAAAATCATACCTATTGTCGTACCCTGTATATCATATGAGATAATATCGGATTACTGATTAAAATACTACCGAAGTAACCAAACAAGCTGACATTTTAGTTTATTTTGTACAATAAAAAATAATAATGTTAAGGGGGTTGTAAATTTATAATAACACATAATAAGTTTTAGGTTTCCAAAAAGCATTTGTAATAATTTATAATATTTTATCAGTAAAAAAGCACCTCATTTTAAGTTAGATTGGTAAGTTTCAGAATTTTGACCAAAAAATTTATGTTCTATCCCATAGCGCGATGACCAGCTGCATTAACCGGCATATCATAAAAGAAATATAACAAAGGCGGCCGCGAAGACAAGCATGCCAATTTATTTGCTTTAACTTTTTGTAATTTTTTTTTCTTATCAAAGAGCACCGAATTTACATTTTTAAACTGTTCCTTCTATACTTTGGTATTTTTCTATTTAGGTACCTGGACCATAAGTTTATCTTGTTTAGATTTAAAGTGTAATCTAATATTCGAAATAAAAGAACCGCACGGGTTTAGATAACGCGCACGGTTACGTATCTCATGGCTTAGTTAAGCTTTTAAACCTTTTTACAAATCTAATAAAGTTCAGGTTTTTCCTCTTTAAGGAAATAAATATTCAGGTGAGGAAGCTTACATAAAATGTTATAAATTAAAAATAATTTTACGGCTAAGCGATCAGGTTACAATATACGTGGTCGTGTAATACAGTAAGAAACCGGAAGCGGCAGACTTTCATTATTTTGTTAAAACTGAAAGTCTGTCAGTGCATGCTCCTAATATAGGTAGACGCAATGGGAAACTATAAAGTTTGACTCATAGTGGCTTTGACAGGTACCCGGTTACAAACGTTAAGGAATTGAAAGTTAAATTTTATTAGTTGGTAAAAGTTGAATTTTATATACCGGGTGTTGCTCCGCCGAGCGGGACATAGGAAATCCCATGTAAATTTTGAAGTAGTCAAATATTGGCTCCCCTAAATATTTTAGAAAAAATGCTATTGGGATTTATTGAAGAGCACAATAAGTTCCACTAAAAATGAAAATTTGAGCATTTTTCAACCAACCAGTAAAGAGTAAACTGCTTAAATACTTCTGAAACGTAGTATCTCATTATGCCATTATGCACCCTGTACTCTAGAAATCAATAATAAAAACACCATATCGATTTATCAGTGACAATTTATTTATTATTTGCCAAAACTAAACAATTTTATACGGGAATTTCAAAAAAATCCTTGCATTTCATTTTAGTTTACAGCTAATTCCAACACATGCACTCACAGTTACGCAAGACAATAAAACAAATTTGTCTACATTTAAAAATCAATTTATGACAAAAATATCAGGATTTAATTAAATGGTCAAATATTCCTCCATTAACTGCCAGACAATAACCCAAACGATTATAAAACTCATTTGTTACGTTGGCTAGTTGGTACATCGATATTCAGGCACATTCAGCGGAAATAGCATTCCTTAGCTGGTCTAAATTTTCATATTTTTTATTGGTATAAAGCTTAGTTTCTAAATGTCCCCATAGAAAAAATCGTTTGGCGAAAAATCCCGAGACCTGGCTGGCCAAGATATTGCGGGGTTCGGGCCTATGATGTCGTTATTAAATGCGTTGTTCAAGTATTCGCGCACAGCTCTGGTATTGTGTGCTGGGCAGCCATCCATTTAATACCAAATCTCTTGATTTTCACGAGCAGGGTTGGTGGTGTGGTCTTGTCCAGTAATGTCCTTTAGTTTTCTCGTGATAATGTTTCCTTCGGCCTCCTCTACACAAAGTATCACGTCTAAATCCCTCTCGTTTTGTACAATTTGTCTCTAATTTTCTTGTCAATTTTCTTTACATTTACAATTATTGATTACTGTGCCAGTAGTTTCAATTTTTTTATCGTCCGTTTTATTGTTGATTTAATTCGTATTGGCCTATTAAAAAAATAGGCTGCAAACATGTCCGCTACTCTTCGATAACTATTTCCCTGATAAAACCATTTTATAATAGTGATTTTTTCTTTATTTAAGTGGTTCATTATTTAAAAATGATGTGACATTGTTTTGACAACTTGAGAGTACAAGGTTAAATAATTTTTCTGGTATTTTATGATAAACTTCTAATAATACAGGGCGCGTAAGAAGATAGGAGATTCGTAACTTATTTTAGCATTTATCTTTTAGCTGGCGTACTGAGAAGAGCTGGAATTTGTACACTGGTTACAACTTTTCGTGCTCTTTAAAAAATCTCTATAATATTTTCTTCTAAAATAATTAGGAGAGCCAATATTGGACCACTTCAAAATTTACATGGGATTCCCTATGTCCCGCTCGACGGAGCAACACCCGGTATGTTACTCGGGCACCTATTACAAGATTGTCCACCAAACAGTTTTAATAGTTCCAACCCTTTGGCACACAAACATTTTGGATTGGCCTAATTGTCCCGGGAATTCCAATATTTTTGTTATGCGATAAGATATGACAAGTATTAAATAAAAGTTGTAGGGTTTCTAAATAGACATTTTAAAAACCTAGCTAACAACAACAACTTTTTTTTGACACTCTATAAACATCGAAATATTTTTAGGACATTCCTATATGAAAATCCTATAACTCTTATTAAAGACTATTTGTCATATCTTGTTTAATATCAGAAATATTTGACCTCGAACCATTGAAAACCCAAAATGTTTGTCTGCCAAGGAGTGGGAAATGCCAAAACTGTCTGAGGATTGAGAAAATATCTTCTAGTAGGTACCCAAGTAACATTTTACATAAAACTCTACTTTTACAGAGAAAATTTAAATTTTAATTTATTAACCTTTGGTACCTGGTACCAGCCAAAGCCACCATAAGTAAAACTTTATAGTCTACCATTGCTTCCAGCTATGTTGGGAGCATGTACTGACAAACTTTTAGTTTTTACAAAATAACGAAGGTGTGTCGCTTACGGGCTCTTGGACTATAGTCAATTTTTTTGCAAAATATTGACAGTAACATTAAGAAAAGTAATAAATCGGTTTAGTATTTGCAATTTTATTAAACAATAATAAGAAGCAATCTGCTACAAATTGTAAATATTACTTTTTTTCAATTTATTTAGTGTGAAAAATTGTATTAAATATTTTTTGATTTAGTAGGCCTGCCATAAAAGTAGTATATCATAATTTTTAAGAAACTATTAAAAAAAAAAAAAAAACAGGAATTAGGTGAACGTACTATATATTTAAACATAATAATTTTTAATTAGGGTAGGACAATATTAAAAGTTTTTTATTAGCCCTAAATAACTTTAACCTATTTTAAGTAAATATGGAGTGAATCAGATTTTTTAAAGGATTATTTTTTGATAGCATGTTAAGTCATATTAGTATGGTTATGAGTGTATACTTATAATTGATTTTTTTTTATATATTTTAAAGCACAAATTAAAGGTGCGTATTACTAAGCTATACATATATTAATTTTGATTTCCCATTACATTATATTGTTATACCGGGTGTTGCTCCGTCAAGCGTGACATATGGAATCCCATGTAAATTTTGAAGTGGTCGAATATTGGCTCCCCTAATTATTTTAGAAGAAAATATAATAAGGATTTTTTAAAGAGCACGAAAAGTTGTACCCAGTGTACAAATTTCAGCTCTTCTCAGTTCGCCAGCTAAGAGATAAATGCTAAAATAAGTTACGAATCTCCTATCTTCTTACCCGCCTTGTATTATTGGAAATTTATAATAAAATACTAGAAAAATTATATAACTTCTTACTCTCAAGTTGTCAGATCAATGTCACATCATTCTTAAATAATGAACTACTTAAATCAAGACAAAGTTACTATTATAAAATGGTTTTACCAGGGAAATAGTTATCGAAGAGTAGTGGACATGTTTGCAGCCTATTTTCCCAATAGGCCAATACCAAGTAAATCGACAATAGAACGGACGATAAAAAATTTGAAACTACAGGCACAGTAATCAATAATTGCAAATGTGAAGAAAATCGACGTGATCTTTCGCCAAACAATTTTTTTCTATGGGGACATTTAAAAACTAAGCTACCAATAAAAAATATGAAAATTTAGTCCAGCTAAGGAATGCTATTTCCGCTGAATGTGCCAGAATATGGATGTACCAACTAGCCAACGTAAGAAATGAGTTTTATAATCGTTTGGGTTATTGTCTGGCAGTTAATGGAGGAATATTTAAGCATTTAATTAAATCCTGATATCTTCGTCATAAATTGATTTCTAAATGTAGATTAATTTGTTTTATTGTCTTGCGTAACTGTGAGTGCATGTGTTGGAATTGGCTGTAAACTAAAATAAAATGAGAGGATTCTTTTTGAAATTCTCGTATAAAATTGTTTAGTTTTGGCAATGACATTATAAATTAATGATCTAAATTGTTACTGATAAATCGATATGGTGTTTTTATTGTTGATTTCTAGAGTACAGGGTGCATAATGAGATACTACGTTGCAGAAGTATTAAGCAGTTTACTCTTTACTGGTTGGTTGAAAAATGCTCATATTTTCATTTTTGGTGGAACTTACTGTGCTCTTCAATAAATCTTAATATCATTTTTTCTAAAATAATTAGAGGAGCCAATATTTGACTACTTCAAAATTTATATGGGATTTCCTATGTCCCGCTCGACGGAGCAACACCCGGTATGTCACTATAATATGTCCTAAATATTTATTTTATGCGATTTATTTAAAGTCATCAGGTATTTTTTAATTTTTTAAAATATTTTTTTTACAATTTTAGTTATACGACTGATAAGGAACTTAACTATCATACATTTATATATTGTGAAATTTGATGATAACAATGATAAGTAAAAAAAACTAAATACATAATAATATGATAAAAATAATATTCGTTAAATATGACTTATAGCTGCAGTTAAAAGCGTTAATTTCCGTTTAAATAACCAATTTTTATTGTTAATTTTTTTGGGGTTTCAATCATATATTTATACAGTGACCGCAAGTAATGTTGAACCATATGAAAAATGTTTTATTTTTGTTTTCTAAAAACATTATTCTTGATGAAAATCTCTGCATGCAGCGAAACTCACAAAATATTAATTAAAATTTAAATAAATCGTTACGTATACGTGGTGCAAATTAACGCATATGACACAAGAGAAAACCACCTTTTTTTGAACTTAAAGAAAACTATTAATTAGAAAACTTATTTAGAATTAAAAGTTATGTCACATTTTAAAAGCACAACTTTCTATTATAAAATTGGAAAAAAAACTTACTTTTCCAACTTACCCCATATGGAGATTAGATCGAACTAAATTAACTGCCATAAATTATCCTTATCACCCTTAAATTTCAAAAAATGTTAAAGCTTTGTTACTTTTAAAGCATTTAAGTTCATTTAGATCAATTTAAAAGACAAAGGTAAATTTTTGCGTTTTTGTGGTTCACTAAGGCCAAAACATAAAAGCCCCTTTAAATTTATGTTCAACGTCATTTTTGCCTTATAAAAAACATAATTTTATTTTAATCATTTTTTATTACAAGGTTCAAAAATTAAACCTTATTTGGATTATGTAATAAGAAAAAAGTTTATAGAATTAAGAAATATATATTTTAGGATTTATCCAAATAAATATAAACATATGATCATACATTTTAGAATGCAAAGACGTTTTTTATAAGGCAAAAATATTGTGGCACATTAATTTAAAGAGGGATTTAAGTTTTGACCTGATTGAACCACAAAAAAGCAAAAATTAACTTCTGCTTTTTGAATTGATCCAAATGTATTTAAATGCTTTAAGAAAAACAAAGATTTGACATTTTTTGAAATTTAAAGGCGATAGGGATAATTTACGACAGTTGATTCTGTTCGATCTAATCTCTATACGAGGCAAGTTGTAAAAGTAAGTTTATCTTCTATTATTTTAATATAAGGCTGTCTTTTTAAAATATGACACAACTTTTAATTCTTAACAAGTTTTTCAAATAATATTTTTCTCTAAATTCAAATATAAATGTAGTTTTTTTCTTCTGTCATATTCGTTAATTTGCACCTACCTCGTATACTCTATGGTTTATTAAAATTTTGATCAGTGTTTTGTGAGTTTTTCTGTATGCAGAGATTTTTATTAGGAGTATTTTTTTTATAAATCAATAATTAAAAACTTTTCTATATGGTTCAAAATTTCTGGCGGTCATTGATATAAAAAAAATACCCGAATCTTTTATTTGAAAACTATTTTAACCTGCAAAGAATTATATTTTAATTTAAACTTTAAACCCTTTAAATTAAGAAAAACACCCCTAACAAAAAACCTATTATATTGGCTTAAAAAGTCAGTAATTAATTATAGTTACCTAATAGGTATGTTTCTCAATATAAAATGACAAGATTATAGGTGCACGAAAATTGATCCTTCTCAAATTTGCAATCAACTAACTGTATCAATTCAATTGGGCATTGAAACCTATACTCCACACACCATCAAGAACCCCAAACAATCCAATAACAAACCCTGGTTTTCCAAATCTTGTGATAAAGCTAGAATTTTAAAAGTTCAGGCTCACAAGAAGTTTCTACAGGATCCTAGTCCAGAAAACCGACAGGCCAGCATTGAAGCAAGAAACTACTACAATCAAACAATTTCTGAAGCCAGAGACTCCTTCGACAATCGTATTAAAAACAAAGTTCTTTCCTGCTCAAATGGCAGCAAATCTTTCTGGTCCTTTGCAAAAAACATAACTGGGAATTTTTGTACCAGTTCTTTCCCACCACTAACTTTGGAAGATAAAATTATTTCTACCGCTAAAGGAAAAGCAGAACTATTTGCTAAACAATTTGCTGCCAATTTAACCTCCCCTTGACCCTCCCGTAAATCATCCAATTCCAGCGGTTACCCCAGTTCCTCATAAAATGCCCGATATTTTTTAAAGTAAAACACATTAAGCGTATCCTTTCTTCCCTTAACACCAAGAAATCGTCTGGGCTGGATGGCATACCAGCAATCGTTTTAAAAAATGTGCTCCAGAACTTGCACCAATCTTAACTCGGCTCTTTCGAATTTCTTACTACACAGGTATCTTTCCGGAGAGCTGGAAAGTTGCACGTGTTCAACCTATTCTCAAGAAAGTATCTTAATCTCTTCCATCTAACTAAAGACCAATTTCAATTCTTTCAGTTCTTTGTAAAGTAATGGAAAAATTAATTAATTCACAAATTCTTAAGTACTTAGAATAACACAAAATTTTGCATGACAGGCAGTATGGATTTCGCCACAAAAGATCTACAGCAGATCTTCTTTCCTTCGTATCACACTGTTGGAATAGGTCTCTTGAGTTTTTAGGTGAGTCCCAGATCGTTGCTTTTGATATATCCAAAGCTTTTGACCAGGTCTGGCATGCCGCACTTCTTAATAAACTTCCCTCCTATGGTCTTTCAACTAAACTCTGTACTTGGCTCTCTAGTTATCTATCTGATCGACGTATATCAATTATTGTGGACGGCCATTCTTCAAGCTTTCACCAAGTAAATGCTGGAGTGCCTCAGGGCTCAGTTTTGGCACCAACATTGTTTCTTCTTCATATCAACGACCTTCTCTCGTCCACAACTAATTCCATTTATAGTTTCGCCGACGATAGCACCCTTCACTCCAGCTTTCAGGTTCCTAAACCCATCACTAAACCTGACTTGGAAAACAAACGCAGAGCGATGCAGATATCTCTTTCGCAGGATCCATAAGCATTCTTGATTCTATTCAAAAAGAGCTATTCGTCTCATTAATGATCCTTCACTTACAGAAAGGCTTCCCTCTCTTGCCCATCGTCGGGCTGTGGGGGATTTATCGCTTTTTATAGGTACTTCCATGGCTTCTGCTCTGAAGAATTGTCCAGTATAGTTTCTCCACTCACGGTTCCCAACAGAGAAACTCGTGGTTCCGCGAGTATGCATCCCTATACGGTTCAACTGGACAGGCCACGAACTTCTCACTTTGTTCGTTCTTTTATCCCTAGAGTTTCTAGATTGTGGAATCTGCTGCCCGCGGAGGTTTTTCCTTCCCCCAAATCTTCAAGTATTTAAGTCCCGTGTCAACAAACTCCTACTTACCTCGCTTAAGAGACCCACGGTACGTTAGTATTTAGGCTTTTGGCCTTCGTGGTTTGTCCAAAGATAAAAAAATAATAATAAGGATTATTTTTTGTTTATCAGTAAAATTATTTAATCGTAATTAAATTTTTGTTATCTTTTGCCATATTGTGCTTGGGCAATAATTTTAAAATAAACATTTAAAGTACTCAAAATATGTTGAAGAGTTTAATTTGCTAAATTAAAAGACTTAAAGCAACAGGCCAAATAAATTTAATAAACAAAAAGCCTAGAAAAGCGGAAACCCAGAAAAAGTAATGGTTCATAGGCGTGTGTGTAGTACGCCATTTAATAAGGAAGCACTTACGTCAAATGGTCACTTCTCATAAACTTTTTATTGCAAACGGGACACGCGAAATTTTTCTCGCCTGTGTGCGTGCGGGTATGTCTGGCCAGTTCATCTGAACGGGCGAATTTTTTTCTCGCATCCCTTCCATTCGCAAGGAAACGGCTTCTCGCCTGCAAATAAATAGAATATCATTAAATAAAAGTTGTTTTCTTGATTAAAAAGAATAAAATAAATGACGAACTTCTTGACAAATATATTTTAGATTTTATGACGATGAAATACCGAGTGATATAAAATGTTGTTACCCTTCTAATTTCCTTAATTTTTTTCTATATCATGAATTAAATATTTTACGTTATATTAAGAGCAAAATTTAAGAATTTTTCGTATTATTACAACCGGGGCATTCAATAGTGACTGGTAGAACATTAGACTCTGGAATTTTACTATTTGTTAGCTATAATAAGGTGGTTAAAACCTATACTATAATAAAATGTATCTTATAATATAAAAAAACCGCTAATTAACAACACATCCCTTTGTAAAAACCTCGAATACTTTCTAAGTTTCTCAAAATTATCACTTGACTGGGTGTGATTAGTGGGACATCGATAAAATTCTTCTTTTTATAGTCGAATTTTAGTTCGGCCACTGAACTTTTAGAATATATTGTTACGGACATTAAAAATAAGTGTTAGTTTATGGAATTGTATAAAGTTAGGACTTTTTAATTTAGTCTGATAATTTATTTGAATAATTTACCTTAGATTTTCCAAGTTCTTTCATCAGTTTCGAAGGTTTCCGAAAACGCCCGAATTATCCATTGAGAACTTTTATGCCATCCTGTACTATGGAATTTTTACGATATTTCTCGAAGATTCTAAATCATTCTTTACTCTTCCACCATACTATAAAAGGGCGACGGGAAACCTCGGATCAGTCAGTATAAATTCGACTTTTGTGTTGTAAACTTCGAGACATTGACAAGAGTAGATTTTGTCGTTGTTGTAACCATAGTTACGTTCCATTGTTAATAAAGGTATAAAAACGAAGGCACGTGTTTTTATACGAGGTTTTGGAACATTTAGTGTCAGAAGCGGAACGAAGTAACCCGAAGAAAGTGAAGCGGAACGAGATTACCCGAGGAAGCCGAAGTGGTTACAAAGATTGGATGCCAGTAGGAGCAAGAAAGCAGACTGAAGCTATGAAGGAAATATGTGCACTTATGAAACTAATGATAGAAAAACAAGAAGACTTTAAAAACGAAATGAAGTCCAGTTTAGAAGAAATAAAGCTTGAAATTCAAACCAGTCAAGAAGAAATGAAGCAAGAATTAAAGGAGATGATGGAGAAGATCAGAAAAAATCTAAAAGGGGAATTTTATAACGGTCAAGATGAAATGATGTTGCTTGAGTTAAAACTTACCAAAGAGGATGTTAAAGAAGTGAAAGAACAAATGCAGCAGACTGTACAATTGGTTTATAGTCAAGTGCAACTAGTCCAAGATCAAGTTCAACAAGTCAAAGAGCAAATGCAACAGGAAGTTTAACAATTACAGCAGCAAATTAAAAATATTGCCAGTACAGGTGTAGTCTCAGGATGTGGTACTCCAGCAACTGTTCTGAAACCACCAACTTTTGACGGAAAGGTACCGTGGGTTATGTACCTTAGACAATTTGAAGCAGCTGCAAACGGCAACAACTGGAGCCCAACAGAAAGAGCACGAGCTCTTGTACTTGCTCTTCGAGGAAAAGCCATGGAGGTGTTAAGAAACATTCCCGAAGAAAAGTTGTCCGATTATGAATCGATTGTCATGTTTCTGGAGATGAGGTACGGCGAAACCCATCTACAAGAAGTCTATAAGGCGCAGCTCAATGGACGAAGACAGAAATACAACGAAAGTCTCCAGGAGTATGAAGCAGATATTGTACATCTAATTAACCTGTCATATCCAGCCTACCCGGAAGAAATAAAACAAGAACTAGCTGTTGGCAGTTTTATTAAAGGTCTACGTGATCCAGATATGAGTCAAGCATTACGAATGGCCAAGCTTAAGAAAATTTCTGAAGCTCTTGCTTACGCAATTCAGTTTGAAACAGCAAAGCGGACATCCAGAACTCAGGCAAGACTTGGAAGAACAAATTATCCACCAAAAGATGGAAATCCAAATAATAATTTGATCAGAGTGATACAGGAGTTGCAAGAAATCATACGTAATCAACAAGCTGAAAAAGACAACAGAATTACAATTAGAAGAAGAAATATCATTCGTTGTTGGAGGTGTGGAAAAGAGGGACATATACAGAGAAATTGTTCCAGTTTTCAGGCCTCTTCCAGTAGTGCAGAAGACTCCCAGTTCAAGGGGCGAGACCTGGCTAAGTGTTACCCAGAACCATCAACAACAATTAGGGTATCCCGGTTACAGAACAATGGCTCCAGCTTGGTAGTACCTGGAAATGTATGCGGTCGAGAATGTGAGATGGTACTAGATACTGGTTCTACACATACCATCGTGAGGCCAAACATCATATCCCACTGCAAAATATTCCGTCCTGAGAAGAATTATATTTTGGAAACTGCCAATGGTGAAGTCATACCAGTTCAAGGCATACACGAAGCTAGAATTACCCTAGGAACAACAACATTTACACACGTTGTGTTTGTAGCCGATATAATGGACAAAGTTATTCTCGGCCTTGATATTATGAAAAATCAGATGTTTGTACTAGACCTTCCACAACGGGTACTGAGAACTAACAATGAGGAAATTGTGATAAGATTTCCAAAAAGTAATGAAACAACAATTCGAGGAGTGGCACTTGCAGAAGATGTCACATTACCGCCAAGTTCAGAGAGCATTATTCAAGAAAGGTTTGAAGACTCAGAAGCAGGGGAAGACGTTTCGTTATACAATACGAGAAGAATCAAGGGGGTTCACCGAAACTACAGAAGTCATGGAAAGTGGTGACACGGCATAATGAAAGAAGTACATCTAAAAATGCTAAGCCGCTATTAAGACCGTGAAGATACTTGATCGAGACGATCAAAACTTGGGAGGGGGCAATGTTACGGACATTAAAAATAAGTGTTAGTTTATAGAATTGTATAAAGTTAGGACCTTTTAATTTAGTCTGATAATTTATTTGAATAATTTACCTTAGATTTTCCAAGTTCTTTCATCAGTTTCGAAGGTTTCCGAAAACGCCCGAATTATCCATTAAGAACTTTTATGCCATCCTGTACTATGGAATTTTTACGATATTTGTCGAAGATTCTAAATCATTCTTTACTCTTCCACCATACTATAAAGGGCGACGGGAAACCTCGGATCAGTCAGTATAAATTCGACTTTTGTGTTGTAAACTTCGAGACATTGACAAGAGTAGATTTTGTCGTTGTTGTAACCATAGTTACGTTCCATTGTTAATAAAGGTATAAAAACGAAGGCACGTGTTTTTATACGAGGTTTTGGAACAATATTTTCCCAATTTATAATATATCCTATATGCATTTATTATTAAAAAGAATTAGACTGATTACCTACGTAGAGCCAATGTTTTTGTTTTTTCCTAATTGTGACTGGTGGGACAAGTACAAAATGTGTACATGAATTTGTTTATTAATATAACACTAATATTATTTTAACCTTGGAAACATTATTATTTACATATATAATTATTAGTTGGTTAGAATAAATAAAAAAAAGATAATATTAAATACAGAGTGGCCATTTGAAAACCAAACGGAGCTAACTTTTGGGCACTCCAAGTTATATAAGGCAAAAAGCACGGACACATCAATTTTTGACTTTAAAGCTTGAAGCTTGAAGGGTAGAGATTGAGATGATTAAGTTTTTCTTTCAAATTAAAAACCCTTGGCCTAAACATCAAGCAATAAGTGTAACTCACTCAGTGTAACATCGCTTGGCCTAACACCGCCCTGCGATGTACCAACGGCATCTGCCTTACTTTCGCTTCAGCTGGCTTTCACTTGACTAAATTGAATCGTTTCGTCCTGCTCTGGACTCTTCGGTTGGGTAGCTGACCCATCCCGTGACGACGTACTTATAACACCTATTTTTAGTAATAGATGTTGTATTCAAGAATCTCGTATTTTTATTTTATAATAGACAGCTCATTTTTAAAGCCGAATAAAACTACTTTAATAGGGTGGATTTTATTTTATTTTGCTCCCAGCAATATTTAAAAATGCACTCTTTTAAATTACGTCGTAGAACTTTATTAGAATATTTTTTTATTACCTTATATCTTTATTTAAAATGCGAAGCAAAAATAAAGTTATTTATTTCAAATGACAGCAAGACTGTGTTTAAATTGACAATAATTTGTTGTTGTTTGTTTGCTTTCCGAGTGCCTATGCTGGTTGTTTGTGTGATTAGTTTACCAATATACGTTGGCGTTTGGGTATTTAAACAGTTAGTTTATTGAAAGACAAATACAATTACAGACTGCATATGCAAATATTATTTTGTTTCTTTGCAAACAAAATCTAAACACTTAAAAAAATTTAGGTACCCACTCTTGACAAACAGTCGAAAATCATTCAAAATTATTAAATAAAATATTTGAAAATATTTTAAATTTCTATACAAAGAAATTCCAACAATAACGCGTTTCTCACTACACTCCATATTGTTAGACACTAGCCAAAATTATTTTAAGAAATAAAATTCTCTGTTTGCCCCTCTACAGTTTATGGACGTCACGCGCAAAAAATCTTTTAATGTTTCGTGAATTTACCGACAAGCTATGGATCGGGGTGAACCTCGAGCTGCGACCTTGTCTGGTCCGCGACGACCAGATATCCAGATATGTCTGCGACGTGGTACGGTAGCAGATTGTGGTACAAATGTGGATGGGGATTTTACTGTTGTGAGGTCTCCGACGTGGTCCGCGACGCGACATGGTACGGTACGGGTCGTGGTACACGCGGCTTTAAGGCCCGCCGCAAATTGAACCCAGCCCACGCACAGCATATGCGTAGCTCACGCCTAACCAATCCTTCCCACGTCCACGTTTTTAATCAGTTTACCGCATATTGGACCCAATACTGACCCACGTTAGTACTTCACAGCATGGCGTCGCTTGGTAAAATCCTTCTGGATAAGCGCCGGATTTAGGCTGTGGCGGTACATAGGCAATAAAAAAAAATAAAATAAATTCCTTACTTCAAAAGGACGACTTTTCTCCAAATATTTTTATATACAGCCCAAAAAAAGTTTGAAGACCAAAAAAGGTCCTCTCTTCCATTTAACGACCAACTTTCTTCAAATAGTTTTTCCTTTGAATTCCTTTTCTTTTTTTTGTGGTGTGGTGTAGGCCCTATTGTGGTGGCACCTCATAGGCAACTGCCTATGTTGCCTATGCTTAAATCCGGCACTCTTTTGGATTTATAATCCAATATTTGATCCTTTAATTTTATTCTTATGTAATCTGGACCTAAATCATACAAAAAGGTATTTTCCCGCAAAAGTTCGATTAAAGGTTCGGGATCAACCATATTTCAGATTTTTAAAACAAACCCATGCTGTACGAGACCCACGAAATCTGTGCGGCGAACACAAACCTATCCAAGCGTGGCTAGCAGAATGGGCTAGCTCTGAGCTGGGTCCAATATGCGCCACTCCATTTAAAAGCATGTTTTACAAAGTTATTAATGCGTGGGCCTGGTTCAATTTGCGGCGGGCCTAAGAATTAATTTTACGGACACAGTTCAGCTTAATTTTTTACACTACCAACAGAGGGCGTAATGGGAAATAAGCTGCTACGATTATATGCCATTACAAGCTCTTAAGGAATTTCTTTAGGGTTCATTGTTATCGCCCACACCGTACTGATAAGATTAAAAAAGTTTGAAACCGGTTTGTGGTTGGTGATCGTAATTAGCTCTAAAAGAAAGACCTTTGGCTAGTGTGAATTTCCGCATCGCCAGGATATTATCCAACGGATGCAAAATCTTGCTTTACAAGTAATTTACAAGCAGTAAGGAGTTTTACTCCCTCATTTTTAGAATAAACTCTAAATAGATTAGGAGGTATCCCATGTATCAAAAATTATTCTTATGGAAATTGTTTGCGAAACCATGTTTAAAATAAAATGTTGATTACGACGAAACATGATAACAACTTTTAACTTGGTCAAAAAATGTTTAAACCGCAATTGTTTAAAAAATTAGGAAAAAAATGCATAAATTTCTTTTTTTATTTAATTTTCTGACAGCTTCTTAACCGAGAGTGACTCTACATTTTTTCGAAAAATGAATATTTATAAAGGTATAATCATTTAGACAACTAAATATAAACAATTAGGCCCAACGTTACCATTTAAATAATGTATGACAATATGAAAAATTTACCATGCTGTATTTTTTATGGAATTCTTAAACTTTTTAACAATTGTAGGGTAAGCGATTAAAGATTTCACAATTAGAAATTTCTAGATATTTTTTTATTTCTTATCAAAATGTATTTTCTTAGGTAATGATCTCCATATAAACAGCACCCAGATAGGTCTGGTGTATTCCAAGGTTATCACGACAACTACCTTAAGGTGTCGCGAGTAAGGTAGTAGTAGCTATAAATTTGATATGAACATATAATAGGCAGGATGACAGTTAAAAAAAAAACTATTTTAGAATGTTTAGAAGTAGGTATGTGCTATTTCCAAAAAAAAAACAATAAACAGGGATGCGTTACTTTTTCACAAACTCCGTTAGCATGCAAAGCTGCAACGCTACCTCTAGTAGGTGTATGCTTTAAAATAACGCCAAATTACAATCCTAAATTTGTCATTGTTATTGGGCCGATTTCTAACAAACTTGTGTTTGAAAAAAAAAAAAATTAAAATTTATCAAAGTATTAAAAGTCTCAGATGTGTGTCATTTTTTTTATGTTTTTCTCCATAACTATCCCTATTAAATTGGGCCCAAAGAATTTGTAGTAGCATCTTATACAGACCTTTTAGAGGCTTTAACTAGGTTTTAACTAAAATATCTTAAAAACCGTAGTTAAATTTAGTTATATACTCAAGAATCTGTCCATTTTCTCAAAGAGACTCAACATAGATTTAACTACAATTTAAGGAACAAAGTCAGAGTCTTAAATTTGTCAAATATATATTAAAAGGTGACATGTTTCGCCGTCTCCAGCATCATCAGACCTAAAATAATGTATAAAACCCGTTACACAAAGAAATAAATAACAATAAAATAACAATAAAATAACAAAAATCACCTAACTATTTAAAACCAACAGTTAAATTGACAGAACAATAAAATAAAATAATCAATACAAATCAGCTAAAATCAAAGAAGAAGAATGAGGTTGAGGAGTTAATACAAAATGTATAGGGTACGGTAGAGCGGTAAGGTAGACATGACATCTGATGATGCCGGAGACGGCGAAACATGTCACCTTTTATTAATATATATTTGACAAATTTGAGACTCTGGCTTTGTTCCTTAAATTGTAGTTAAATTTAGTTACTTACATAATTTTTTTACTGAAGCCATAATGTATTAAGGCAACGAAAATTATGACATTTTGATCATAGCAAAGGACTGCAGGTAGCTCTCTCTATATTTTATAAAAAATGTTTGTAGAGTTAAATTTTTCACCCTAAAAAACCTCACAAACCTTAATTTTTGGAAAAAATTGATCAAAAAACTATTAAAAATTTAATTAGATTAAAAACAAAACTTTTAAAACCTTGTATCCCACAAACAATCAACTGTTTGGTTAAGATAAATTCCGTTAGATCTTTTTATTTAGGCACAAGAGGTTTGTAGTAGCATTTGTACAGACCTTTTAGACCATGTATATGTTCTTTATATTCCAAATAAAAAGAGGATGTTTTTAAGAAATTCCTAATGCATATCTTTTAAAATTAGGGTCAATAAGGTTATTGAAGAGGAGCACTTGCCCAAATTCATTTTATAAGTTGTATATGAGGAAAAAGGTAAACCTTCATGAAAAAGGGTCGCAAAAGGGCTGATGTAGTAAAATACATTTTCTTATTTTAGAAAAGAACGATATATCCTTGTAAATTGCTTTAAGTGTATAAAGGCCATTTTTCGTTTAAAAATGTATTTTTTACTATATTGATAAAAAAATATAAGAGAGGATGTTTAAAGCAAATCTTTGGGGTTAGATAGTAATTTTCTTTAAATATTAAATGTTTTGTATTAAAAATTATGGAATTATTATTATCAAGCCATTTGTAATCTCGTTGTATCCCAAAAAGATGCATTAAGGCTTTTTTAGGTTAAATATCCCATTTTATTGAACAAAATTTAAAAAAAATGTGAAAAAAGATTCAAAAAATGAAAAAACTGACACTTTTTTTTAAATTGTGAAGCAAGAAATATAAAAAATTATTTAGAAAGCAACTAATTCGTATTTAAAAATATAAAGTAACAAAAATACAGAAGGGCGCACAACAATTACAAAAAATATTAATAATATACAAGTATTTCGACAATTTTTAATAATTTTTTAAATATTTTTAGATGTAAACTTGCTAGTCATAGTTAAATTATTTAAATTTTTCTAAAACGTTCCAACATTTTGAGCTACTTTGTATGTACTATCTAAGTAACGCATTAAATTATTTTATGCTTTTAACACAAAAAAAGGTATACTTTGTAAAAATGGCTCTGAGCAACCGTTTTCAAGATATTTTGATTTGGCGTGTACCCAAAAATAGCATCTACCATAATATGGTATTACACGACTTATTTTTAATTTTTTTTTACTTTTTATTGGATTTTATTATTTTTTAGGGTCGGTTGAATTGTTTTTTTGTTGTTTAATCTTTATTACTACCATTACATCTGCTGTAAAAAATTTGAAAAACGTTAGTTGGAAATTTAATCACTTTAAACGGCAATATCCCATATAATACCCAAGGAAATATTAATTGCCTATTTTAAGATTTTCGCTCTTCTAAATTATCTTGTAACGACATTAGTTTGCCGGCTTCTTTAATTAAAATATAAGTTATATTCTGAAAGTTTCTGGGCCAGAAACAAAAGTAATGTTCTTATAATTATAGTAACATATTTTATATGCTACATAACTAATTGGAAAAGTTTCTTAGTTAATGGTTTTTGTAACTTAAGCAGTTATGAATCTGAGATACGTAAATGACTATAAAAGTTTTAGAATAAAACAACTGTATTAGGGGCTTTTGCAAATATGTCTATAAGTCAGTAGCGTTGCTATGTAAGGAAAGCCCTGGGGGCAAAAAATGGAGTAACGTATGTCCTAAAAGTTTTGGCGCACAATATTTATCGGTTTTTTTTTAATGAAGAAATTTATTTAAACCCTAACTAGTTATCATAAATTACAACTCAATACTTAACTAAACTATACTATCGAATTATGTGGAGTGGCCCATTCTGCTCTACCAGACGCAAATTTCTTCGAATGTCTCTCATGAGGTCCTGGACGGAATTCAGTTCAATTTCTCTTAATTTCTCGGAAATTCGCCATCTTAATTGTTCCTCATCTTGTGCTTCCCAGCCTCCATGATAAACCTTTCTAGACAGTACAGCCCAAAAATCCTCTATTGGGCGAGCCTGCGGCAAGTTTGGAGGATTATCGTTTTTGGGAACAAAAGGTATGTGGTGTTGTCGAAGCCAGTTTTGGGTATCTCTTGAGTAATGGCATGATGCTAAGTCTGGTCAAAACATGATATCGTCATTAGCATGATGTTCGCGGACAAACTGAAGCAATTTGGAAAGGCAGTTATCAATATAGCTCTGACTATTCAAAGCTTCACCCCTCACTCTTCCCACAAAAGGTCGGGATACACCCCTGTTAGAAATTGCGCACCAGACAAGGATTTTATTTGCAAAGTTCGCTTTATGTTGGTATCTAACATTGTCAGGTCATTCCTCTACGTTGTCCGTATAAAATCCATCGTTTCCCTTCATTTCAGAATTACTCAAAGTGAAATACTTTTCGTCATCTAAAATAATGATTTTTTCATTGGCAAGATGTACCCGTCTCAGTTGACGACAACATCTTGGTATACGAAGAAGCTGCGCTTGAGAGTATTTGGGGCACTTACATCTCTTTCGATATTTAAGACCATTCCTTCTCAATTCCAACGATATCGTACTCTTAGAAGATATGTATTGCCTAGCCAGTCTCCTCGTTGACATTCCAATCTGCTCTTTTTCTATAAACGGTTCTGCGTAAAATGTTTTCATTCTGGACTATTCGACAGATTTCAGTTTTGGGTATCCGCCTAACTAACTTGTAGATACTTTTTCTTATTTCTAATTTATACGACATCTTAAAGCGAAAACTTCAAAATAAATAAATCTCAACTGACAGTAAATAAAGTAAATAAACTTTTGTTTTCAAAGGCAACTTGATCTTATTTTGTTTTTGTTAAAATTAAAGACAATGAGTTTTGTGCCAAAACTTTTTGGACATACGTTAGGACCCCAAGTAGAGTTTTTAAAATGTCGACGAACCCCAAGAAACAAAAACAAGTTTTTCTCCTTAAAATAAAACACATCAACAAGGTAATTAAGTAAGAAAAACCTAGGTTAATTCAACGTTCTGCAATAAAAGAAAAAGATCTTCACCTCCTTACAATTCTTATTTATTTATGTTTTAAATGTGGCGGAAATTTTCACTACTCCTATTATTTATATACACACAATAAAACAAATTCCCACAATAGAAAACAATTATTTTTCTTTAAAAAACAATATTGCTGATCTATGAAATTACACTATCTTTTTATTAAATAATGGTATTCTTACTATACAGGTTTATTTTTAGGGTAATTCATTTCACTTAACACAGTATAGAATGCAAAAAATAACAACATTTTCTAAATAAAACTATGTTCCAAAATGCTTCGTTTTTAAAATACAGGGTGTTAAAGTTTTAAAAAGAAATGCCTTTTTATCATAACTTTCCTACTACCCAAGATATGTCCACAAAATTTGGTATACTTCTTTTAACCACTTCATTAAATTTTTTGCTGTAAAAGCAAAAAAAAATAACCGGTGTCGTTCGAACAAGATTTGTATTGAATTTCTTGTCAAGAAGAAAATAGTACGCCACTGCTTTTTATTCGAATCATTATTATTCTTAAATTGATCATTAACTTTGGAGTTAATTTGGTGTATTGTTATTTTTTCATACGACGAACGGTTTAGGTTAAAAAAATAAAAGCCTTTTTAATGCATGAGTTAACTAATGGCAACCAGGAATTATCTTTTTAAAAAATACTTTTATTAAATTAAAATTACAAAAATTATACTTGTTACTAATACATATGTTAAAGGCTAAAAATCTAAACTCTGACTAACTCTAATACAAGGGTTCGATGGCAACGTGACGACTGGGAACTGATGATAAAGCATATTACAATAATAGGAATTAGAATATAAAAATAATGTCGTCAGCATGTTATGTGGACAGGGTGTGACATAACTCATGGCAAAATCAATGAATTCTAATTAATTAAACTAACTAATCGAATTAAAAAAAAAACCATTTTGATGCACAGTAAAATCGTTAAAATCTAATATGGCGTTATGTATGTAAAATTCGTTTTTGAATTTTATCAAAGACAATTATAGTTTCACTAAACTATAATTGTCTTTGCTGTAATTAAAAATTGTAATTACTGTTTTTTTATTAGGTTAAAAGTGTAGTTATGCAAGTTTTTAAACTTTTTTATTTCAAATTAGACAAAAACAAATTTTACATACAAAACTCCATATCAGATTTTAGCGATTTTGCCATGCATCAAAATGGTCTTTATTTTTTTAAACGAAAACCGTTCGTTGTACTAAAAATATCATAGGAATAAATTACCTTCAAAGTAAATAAATATTTTAAAAATATTATTGATACAGGATGATCAAAAAATAATTTCAATTTTTTAGAAAGTCAAATAGCAATATCTCTATTATTTTAAATAGAACATCCTGTATATTTTTACACCACATGATGACAAACCAAATGCTTTTTCAAATGGTGTATAGGTTGCCCTACCTATCTTTTATACTTTTTAAGTAAATTCCGTTTTAACATATTTTTATTCCAAATGTCTATTTAAATGTAAGTAGGCTGAGATATAGCTATGCCTATTTACTAAGCCGTTATTGCAAAATGTAAATTTGTTGGAAACAAGCACAAAATTAAAAGAATTTGTATTATCTGCCACTATTTTTAAAATTCACAGAAAAAAAATTAATTAGTTGCTTATAATGCTACTTCCAATAACACTTATTTCAGCTGAATGTGGTAATGATAAAAATTGTGTTTTTAAACAATCCTAATAACGCCTCTGGTCAGTTATGACGACATTCTGTGACCTATAACTCGTTTCTTGCATTGTACATAGTCACTGTGTTAAATTTTTTAAAGCAACTATTAAGGTTATCAGATATTTTTTAGGATTAACTCTAGATCAAAGTAAACCATTTTTTTCACATCCTACCAGTATTATATCATCTTGTTGTTGTAGAAGAACGGTTTTTATTTAAAATCATTGAAATTTCTTTTAAACTGACTAAAACACTAGTAATCAATAAATTGTCGTTGTTATTTTCTTAAGAAAAATATTAATGGCTGCTATGTCACAGCCAACTTTAATTTAAATAAACATTTGGACTAAAAATTTGTTTAAACAGATTTTACTAAAAAAACACAAAAGACAGGTATAGGCAACCTATACATTATTTGAAAGAGTATTTTATTTGTCATCATGTGACGTAAAAAAATACAGGGAGTTTCATTTAAAATAAGAGAGATATGGCTATTTGATTTTCTGAAAAATTGAAATTATTTTTTGATCACCCTGTACAATATTTGATCTTAATTTGACCTACGTATGATATGGCAGACTTTTTCTAATCTTGTTACACATTTTAAAGTGCTAAAAGTGTTAAAGTAAAATCAATTTAATTTTACCTCTGCATTTTTCAAAAAATCAAATATCACAAAAACGAATAAAATTAGACACATATAGGGTGCTCCATTTAAAAAAATATAACTTTGATACGTCACACTTTCTTGAGACAACCTGTATAGATTAAAATAATTTTATACTGTGGTCTTATCCGACCTGTATATGTTCCAGTATTTATTTTTTTTAAAACCCCATCGTTATCCAGCTACAGACCGTGTCGAATATGGTGGGCCACCCTGTATACAACTTACTTTAGTCAAGCAAATTAATTTGAATTAAGACTTTTTGTATGTACTTAGTAAGTCAGACTCTGAGGGATCCCGTAAGCTTAGGGGCCACTGGGGGCATATTCAGTAACAGCAGACGAGGTAGACTTCCGATTTGCGTAGTAATTAAATTGACTTCATGATTAAAACCCTTTTAGGGAGCCTCCTTATGACGAGTCTACCACTAATATTCACACCGCCATATATGGAAGCGACGCTTTAACCCAGCTTGTCAAAGTCAAATGTTTCAAGTGACGGACTGGGCAAACAAGTCACTTTTTTGTGGAACAAGTTTACCACAATGTTTTACATGTAATTTTTAAACATTGCGCCGAAAATTGTAAGGGTGACAGTTAAGAAACCCTCCCAATACAATACCCAAAACATGTCCATGGTTCTTATGGTTTCATGACTGTAACACCTACGATTTTAGGCACAATCTTTAAAAATTGCATTCTTAACATCGTGGGAAACTTGTCCGACAAAAAATTAACGCGGGCGTCCATTCCGACACCCGAATCATTTGACATTGACAGGATGGGGTAAAGCGCCGCTTTCATATTATGGTGGTATGAATATTCTCGGTAGACAACAAAAGATAGACAATCAAAAAATTTCTGAAGCCAAAGACTCCTTCGACAATCGTATTAAAAACAAAGTTCTTTCTTGCTCAAATGACAGCAAATCTTTCTGGTCCTTTGCGAAAAACATAAGTAGGAATTTTTGTACCAGTTCCTTTCCACCACTAACTTTGGAAGATGAAATTATTTCTACTGCTAAAGGAAAGGCAGAACTATTTGCTAAACAATTTGCTGCCAATTCAACCCTTGACCCTCCCGTAAGTCATCCAATTCCAGCGGTTACCCCAATTCTTCATAAAATGCCCGATATTATTTTTAAGGTAAAACACATTAAGCGTATCCTTTCTTCCCTTAACACCAAGAAATCGTCTGGGCTGGATGGCATATCAGCAATCGTTTTAAAAAATGTGCTCTATAACTTGCACTAATCTTAACTCGGCTCTTTCGAATTTCTTACGGCACAGGTATCTTTCCGGAGAGCTGGAAAGCTCCACGTGTTCAACCTATTCCCAAGAAAGGATCTAAATCTCTTCCATCTAACTATAGACCAATTTCAATTTTCTCAGTTCTTTGTAAAGTAATGGAAAAATTAATTAATTCACAAATTCTTAAGTACTTAGAAAAACACAAAATTTTGCATGACAGGCAGTATGGATTTCGCCACAAAAGATCTACAGCAGATCTTCTTTCCTTCGTATAACACTGTTGGAATAAGTCTCTTGAGTCTCTAGGTGAGTCCCAGATCGTTGCTCTTGATATATCCAAAGCTTTTGACCAGGTCTGGCATGCCGCACTTCTTAATAAACTTCCCTGCTATGGTCTTTCAACTAAACTCTGTACTTGGCTCTCTTGTTATCTATCTGATCAACGTATATCAGTTATTGTGGACGGCCATTCTTCAAGCTTTCACCAAGTAAATGCTGGAGTCCCTCAGGGCTCAGTTCTGGCACCAACATTGTTTCTTCTTTACATTAACGACCTTCTCTCGTCCACAACTAATTCCATTCATAGTTTCGCCGACGATAGTACCCTTCACTCCAGTTTTCAGGTTCCTAAACCCATAACTAAACCTGACTTGAAAAACAACCGCAGAGCGATTCAGATATCTCTTTCGCAGGATCTTAATTTAATATTGGATTGGAGCGCCAAAAATCTCATCCATTTTAATGCATCCAAAACACAATCATGTTCTTTGTCGCGAAAAGAGTCATCAAATACTCATCCTCTACTTATGAGCGGCCAAGTTCTACAGAGCAAAGACACCTTCAATCTTGTGGGCGTCACATTTGAAAGTAACCTTAAATGGCATAAACACATTGTTTCTATAGCCACGGCAACTTCAAACAAGCTTGGATTTCTCTTTCGAGCCAAAAAGTATTTTTCCGCTTCTAATTTATACACTTTATATGTGTCCCAAATCCGACCTCCCTTGGAATATTGTTCTCATATATGGGGCATGGCGTCCCCCACAACCCTAAGCATTCTTGATTCTATTCAAAGAAGAGCTATTCGTCTCATTAATGATCCTTCACTTACAGAAAGGCTTCTCTCTCTTGCCCATCGTCGGGCTGTGGGGGATTTATCGCTTTTTATAGGTACTTCCATGGCTTCTGCTCTGAAGAATTGTCCAGCATAGTTCCTCCACTCACGGTTCCCAACAGAGAAACTCGTGGTTCCGCGCGTATGCATCCCTATACGGTCCAACTGGACAGGCCCCGAACTTTCCACTTTGTTCGTTCTTTTATCCCCAGAGTTTCTAGATTGTGGAACCTGCTGCCCGCGGAGGTCTTTCCTTCCCCCAAATCTTCAAGTTCCCGTGTTAACAAACTTCCTCTTACCTTGCTTAAGACACCCACGGTACGTTAGTATTTAAGCTTTTAGCCTTCGTGGTTTGTCCAAAGATAAAAAAGACTCGTCGAAAGGAACCTCCTAAAAAGGTTCTTATCATAAAGGTAATTTTATTACTGGCACAGGAACTTAAACTGAGAACTCTACTATAAATTTTATTAAAATAAGTCGTAAAATCGCACATAATTTTTAAAAGAAGTATTAATTGCACATTCCAAAATATTCACGTTTCCTTATTATCCTTTAATGGCGTAAGTTTGCTAGGCACTTTATATTAAGTTATTAATAATATCGTAAATGCCCTTGATCTAAACACCAAAGTTGTGTACGCGAAATAATTTGCATTTTTAAAGGATATACAGGGTGTCTCACCGGGAACTGCCACGATAGATTTCTCGAAAAGTACGCTTTGGAAAATTTTGAAAATTTAGTAACATTATAAAGTCAGTTAGGGGAATACAACTAAAATATTTTAGGAGCTCTATCACTTCCAGTTATACCGAAAGTTAATGTCAACTTCCTTATTCTAAATAAAACACCCTATATATTATTTATTTTTTGGATTTTGCGTAAAATTCTAAACATAATTTATGTATAATGTTCTATACCTAACTCAAACCGTTTTTGACTTATTTTAAATTTTATGTCAAAAATGACGTTTGCAAGCCATTACATAACCACCAATTTCTTCTAGACAAAAGCCTTTAACATGAGTTGGAGTTGGGTATCTTGTAAAGAAGAGACTTTTTAGTAGACAGGATCAATATTTTTACAATTAATAAATACAGAGTGGTCAAAAATACCCGTCAAAAATTATAACGACAAAAACCTTAAAAATATTTTTTTTAATGGAAACCCATATCTTTTATAACATTATCCTATTAGGCATTAAAAATATGAGTAAGTTTGTATAGGAATGACTATTCCAAAATTTATAATTTTCAAAATAAATACGATTTATTATTTATCTATTCTAACAATACATTTAAGTACGAGTAGGTACGGAATAGTTGGCTGTGACACCGCATTTTGTTATCAAGGCCAACCAGAAGCAAAACTAAGCCGTACTTAAAAGCATTGTTAGAATAGATATATATTAAATTCTTATATTTCAAAAACTATAAATTTTAAGAATAGACATTCTTTTACAAACTTATCCGTATTTTTGATGCTTAATAGGATAAGATAAAAAGATAGGGGTTTTAAATGAAAAAATTGACTTTTAAGGTTTTTGTCGTAATAATCTTTAACGATTATTTTCGACCACTCCGCAAGACAATATTCATGTGTTGCAGACTTAAAGATTTGAAGTGGAACGGAAGACCTCCGCAGGCAGAAGGTTCCATATTCTAGAATCTTTAGGGATAAAGAAATTAACAAAGTAAGAAATTAGGGGTATGGCCAGTTGGACCTTATAGGGATGCATACGTGTGGCACTACGAGTTTCGCTGTTGTAAGCTGCAAGTGAAATTCTATTGGGCAATTTGGCGGCCGTGGAAGTATCTATAAAAAAGCGATAGATCCCACTCCAATAATGAGCAAGAAGGCCTTTTTATTAGCAAATGATCACTAACAAGGCACACAGCCCTCGTTTAAATAAAATCAAATGACTTTCCATAAGTTAAGGATGAGTAGATATTTAATGACTCTTCTTGCGACTCTTTCCGCGGTCTTTGAGTAGTGCGGGTCACGTTTGCGTAGAGGTCTACATAGACTTCCCGGGTAGGCGATTGAGGGCGTCGTACGAGCGTAGCTGTACCCTTGGGGACCGAGAAAAGATTCAAGCTAAATTGGGGCTTCTTTCTTCTGGGGCTAAGCGCTGTGAGTGAAGATTCCTAAAGCGCGATACCAGTAGCAGCCGCTGGCTTGACAGTCACAATTTATGCATGTTCAGAAGTTCATCGCTGTTGTTGATGTTTACAAGTGTTTCTTATTCATATGCTAGGAAACAGAAAATATGTCTTAAGCAATAAAAGGAAAATCTGGGGGTCTAGAACCCGACAATCCAATTTTCCAACCACTTGACAATGGCTGAATACATTAAGTGTGAAAGCCAAAAACCGAAAATAGAAATAAAATAGACTGTTTTTGCGACATAGAGCATGATTATGTTTTGGAAGCATTAAATTGGACAATATTTTGGCGCCAATCCAATATTAAAATAGGGTCCTGTAAAGCTACGACTAGATTTGTATACAACGACCTGCAATCATACATATTTGGACCTCGGAGCGATCGCCGCGGACCAGAAAAATGTCGCAGCTCGTGGATCCACAGCTTAGGGATCGGGGTGAATCCTGGTCAAAAGCTTTTGATATATCAAGCGCAACGATTTGGGATTCACCTAAAAACTCAAGAGACTTGTTTCAATTTTCTGATATAAAGGATGCCATACCTGCTGTAGATCTCTTGTAATAAAATCCAACGAATCTCAAACAATACAAGGTGTTTCTTAACTACAATATGAAAATTAAGGGAGTATTTTTTTATGAAAAAAGTTTCTATAAACACATGTCCGGATTAGCTTTGTTTTGAAAATTCAGGACGTTAGAGTTTTATTTTTTAAAAAGTCGTTATTTTTAAATATCTTAAAAACCCTTTTACCGATTTGGATAAAATTAGGTACACTTATTTATTGTAACAGGGCACTTGTAAAGCTCTACTCAGATAGGGATTTTTGGGTCCAATGTGCATTACTGCAAATTTTATCAAGGAAAAAAAGAGCGCCATCGGGTATTATCATTTTTTAAAATCGTAGACAATTTTCCTATTTACGAGTTAAATTGTTTATTTTTTAATTTTGAATTTTATTTTATGTTGTTTATGGATATTTTTTAGAATAAATTAAAGTGGCTTCACATTTTTTTCTCTCTAAAACAAAGCAGGATAAAAAAAAACAGGACACTAAAATGTTGCATTTTAAAATGCTTAATTGAAAAAAGTATTAAAATTTAGTTAATAGCGACCTAATTTTCTTAATCTAGGTAAAGCTTTACTTGCGCCTTATTACATTAAATAAGTGTATTAATTTTTATTTAAATTCGTTAAAGGATTTTTAGGATGTTTTAAAAATATCTACGTTTTTTTTGTTTAATTTACCGCTTTATGGTATGGAATTAGTTGTGGACGAGAGAAGGTCGTTGATGTGAAGAAGAAACAATGTTGGTGCCAGAACTGAGCCCTAAGGGACTCCAGCATTTACTTGGTGAAAGCATGAAGAATGGCCGTCCACAATAACTGATATACGACGATCAGATAGATAACTAGAGAGCCAAGTACAGAGTTTAGTTGAAAGACCATAGGAGGGAAGTTTATTAAGAAGTGCGGCATACCAGACCTGGTCAAAAGCTTTGGATATATCAATATTGTTTAGGAGTGTTATTCCGGGAGGTAGCAACGTCGGAAAAACAAGAATTTTAGGTTGGCTGATTTTTTGATATGTTGTTCTTCCTCCTCTTTCGGTAAGATCCTCGGCTGTCTGGCTGGCGGTAGCGGTTACGTTGGCGCCCAGCTGTGACCTTGACATTTAGTGCTGTCACCTTGATATTTAGAGCTGTCACTGAGATGTCAAAAAATGCAAACTTTGGTCATATATTATCGTTCCCAGCTTTATCAAAATATACCGATCGGTTCAGAAGTTAGAAGACTGTATAATTAGCAATAATAAAAGTGTCTGGCAATAAAAAAATATATGTTTGGTTAACCTATCTAATGACAGGAAATTAAAATAAGGTTTTTTAACCTTAGATTATTACCTGTACAGGTAGAATGCGAACCAACGCAACCAATACCACCAGCCCAGGGTCTATCCAGAAGAGGAAGGAAAACAACGTATAAAAATAAGCTGACCTAAAGTTCTTTTTCGAAAACGTTGCTTTCTTATACACTATGTATTGTTAACTTTGCTAGCCATAAATGAGACTGCTTATACGAAATTAACTACCGAAACAGTACCTAATTGATTTTGTAATGTGGCACGGATAAACTCAAGCGTCTATAAACCTTTGAAATGACACAAATATGGCTTTTGATAAAATAATGAATGTATTGTTTCTATAAAGAACAAAGTTTCTATTGCGTTAGCAGTCCACTTAAAAATAATAATATCCTTATTCAAAAACGAAATACAAAGCTTTATTAAAAACAATGCATTTAAAATATGATGGTCGTAATATACCCTATATTGCGAGCTTATTAGAGAAACTTAAGATTTGCATGGTCATACTTCCGAAACTAACAAAGATAAGTATAGAAAAATGGGTTAAACATCCAATAACCCGGCACTTACGGTACTTTGGTATTTAGACATAAGCCTTCGTGAGATGTTACAAATATAAAAAAATAATGTGGTAATTATTTGAAGGTCTTTATTTTTTTTGTTTTACCCATCTATTATTGATCTGTGAGACCTTAGAAACAGAATATGTTATGGAAGCAATAGTACCTGCTATCACTCTTAGGGCATTATAAGCGGGCATTATGATAATGCCCTAATGCGCTAATATGGAAATTTTATTGCTTATCCAATTTTATTTCTCTCACAATAAAGGTCAAGTTTATACAAAAATAATTTTTCTTTAAACGATACTAAAAATTAAACTTTATTTCTAAAATAAAAATTACAATTTTGAAATATCCGGGAAAATGTAGCTGATCCCACTGGTCGGTGCTTTTGTGATGGTAGCAGCGGTGGTAGCACTAACGCTATTTTGTATAGAAGAACAGGCCATTAAAGAATTTTCAATAGTCGATACGGAATTAACCTCGGAATTAACTGAATTGGCAATAATTCTGGCTACTTTGTTTTTGGATGAAATACTTTCTTCTATATATCCTTTAGCTACTGAAGAGCTTTTCCATTTCCCATCTTGTTTTAGCATTTCAAACAAAGCACCTGCCTCAACAAGTAAAGTTGACGATGTGCGACGCAAACAGTGGCCGGTGTAAGCTTCTGCATTATCCAATTTTCAAAACTTTGCGATCAATGTTGGGACGCTTCCTATGGTATTTTTTCCAATGGGTTGTATTGTACATTGACCCTTTCTATAGGTAAGAAAGAATCTTCGCTCCTTTATTCCAGCTGGTCTTAATGTTGTGTACTTTTTTATTAAATTTAAAGCGCCTAAATCTTCTTCAATGATAGTAAAACTTTTGAAGTTGAAGTTTTAGTTTCTGGTACCTTTATAACCAAGACTGTTCCTTTATCTTCAATGTCATCAAAAGTCATTTTGACCAACTCATCTCGTCTTAAACCTCCAAAAACACTTATTACCAATATGACTTTGTGTACCAAGTAGATATCATCAGGAGCCTTGTTAGTAAATTTTAATATTTGTTTTCATTCCAAAACTTTAGACTACTTCGGGACGTATCCTTTCGACTTAACTTTTAAAAAGATATGAGACCTTAGGGTGGAATACTTGGTCCAGAGAGAGTTCGGACTGTATTTTTCCGACTAAAAATATTAAAGTTTGTAAAACATATATGGTCATATTTCCGAAACTAATAAAGTTAAGCTCATTTAAAGATATTTTTAATGGTAAAATAATATACAGGGTTCTTAAATAAAAAAATATGTACTTTTTCTTTTACCCTGTATATTACTACCAGTATCACCATTAAAAAGACCTTTAAAAGAGCTTTAAGAAAACACCACATTAGGTACATCTAACTTTATTAGTTTCGGAAATATGGCCATCCAAATCAGGTATTTAGGTAATTTTTAAAGTCCCGCCATTTTGTAATAGTTAAAGATATTGACTTCATATTCCAGGGTTATAAAGTACTCGTCAGGAGCTTTAAAATGATGTATCACTCGACCCGCCTTCTCATTTAAGAATTTTGGGGTGGTGGCTCTGGTGGTTAAGGGGTTAACGGGGCGTCGTCCAATTTTTTGTAAAAAATGTTCCCCCTCAATAAATATCTTGACGTGTTTCGGCGATTTTCTCAAATCTGTCTCGTTTCAAAGATAATTTGAGTGGAAAGTTTTTAAATGAACACTTTGTATATTTTGTGTACTCTTAATGGAAGGAGCCACAACTCGACCCCAAAATATTGGAAATTGGTCAAAAAACCTCAAAGTTATCTCATATTGAATTTAAACAAAATTTTATTTATCCGTTCTTTTTTTCAGGAATGTTAGTCTGGGAGGAAGCAACATCGGGAAAACAAAAATTTTAGGTTGACTGATTTTCGTTGTTTTTCCTCCTTTTTCGGGTAGAACCTCAGCTGTCTGGCTGACGATAGCGGATGCGTTGGTGCCCAGCTGTGACCTTAACATTTATAGTGAATTCACGTAGTCGCCCCAGTGCGCACTAAGCTCGAACTCGGGCAGTGCAGTGCAAATTTTATATTCACGCACAAGAGTTCTTTTGTCGAGCAATAAATGTGCGTGTTCAATAAATTTGCCCACACTCTGAGCGATCAGTTTTCGTGCTGGTATTTCACTCGGGGAATTCGAGCTTTATGGAACCGTTGTTATTGGCGGTGCTGCAGAAGGGAACTGAACGACCTCGGTGACAATGCGCATTTTCTCGGTTCGCTCCTGCCCTTGCAAAAAGTAAACTGACACCGAGCTGGTTCGAATTTTAAGTGAACTGGTGAAGAGCAAAATTAGAATTGCTCGCTCCAAGTGTTTGTTTCATGAATTTACTATTAGTGCTGTCACCTTGATATTTAGTGCTGTCATTGATATGTCAAAAATAGCAGACCTTGGTCATATATTATCGTTCCAAGTTTTATCAAAATATACCGAACGGCGAACGGTTCAGAAGTTAAAAGGAGGACAACTGTATAATTAGCAATAATAAAAGTGTCTAAAAAAATCCGCTTGGTAAACCCAAATAAAGACTACAAATTAAAAGTTAGGTTTCTTAAAATCTTTTTAAAACCTTGGACTATTACCTGTAGAAGTAAGATGCGAACTAATAAACGCAACCACTACCGCCAGCCAGACAGCCCAGGGTCTATCCAGAAAAGAATGGAGAACAACATATCAAAAAATCAGCTGACCTAAAATTTATTTTTCCTACGACCACTTGTGAAAATAGCAAATAGCACACTGATTTCATGCATAGAAAATGCGTTATATCACACTAGTGTTGCAAAGTACTTTTCCTACGACCACTTGTGAAAATAGCAAATAGCACACTGGTTTCATGCATAGAAAATGCGTTATATCACACTAGTGTTGCAAAGTACTTTACAGCACTAGTGTTGCAAAGTACTTTACAACACTCGTGTGATATATATTATAATGTCATTCTAAAAACTGCTATTGGTTTTGCAAGTGACATATTTATTGTAGTGACAGTAAAAAAGCTTTTTACTTACCTTAAACAGTAGAACCCAAATTAGCGAAAATCATCTTATTGACGTTAAGTTACTGCACAGTATAAGCTTTCTTCCAATATTGAAAAGAGTAATAATAAAATTTCCGAAAAAATAAAACCATAAACAAAAATAGACATAACCACAAAAACAACTTTCACTGACAGCTTGCTCAGTGGCACAGTGTTGTCAGGTAAGTAGATCAAATTAAAAATCTCCCTTCTACCTTTGAGCACGCACCTTATAGAGGCAGCCTTGCCGCTTGACCGTTCGACTTAAAGCGCCAGAGAAAAAACCTATAGATCAAATTCCTTTTTCTCTTTCTTCGTGTACTCAAACAACTAGTTAAATCTTTTTTAATCCCTAATTAAACCTAAGGCCAATACACACTTTATGAATCCACTTTCTTTTATCCATTCATAAATAGAATCAGACCCTTCCGACGTTACCAAATGCTTTCCATATTTTGCATGGTAACTGACGTTTGGTAGTCGTGTTTTTCTTACTTCTATGACTTTAGGTTATGCATTTACAATTTTCATATTTTTTATTAAAAATATAAGGAAAAACTGTAATTTTTACTTAATTTTACATGTGATGTTCAGTTTCATTAACTCGTTTTACCAATTTTACCCCACCCAGCACCCCTTTTCACTCCCCGGTCCCGTAAGTTTGTTTACTAATATTTTTTAAAAAACGGAATATTTTGGATAAGCACCACTTACATTTTATTTAGAAGAGTGTCTACAATATGTAAGTATCGTTATTTTTAAAAAAACCCTTATAATAGCAGAAAACCGTATTAAACAATTAAGTACCGTTATTACCTAACAAAACCATACAATTTTTATTAAGTGGGGGCCTTTTTAAATTCCAAAATGAGAAAAGTTATATGTTGCTTCTAGGTAGGTGATTTTCGATGTAAAAATATTGTCAAAACGGTATAATAGAGCAGTGAGGAAAAGTACATATCACACTAGTGTTGCAAAGTAAATATCACCCTAGTGTTGCAAAGTTCTCAATTGTTTTTTATTTTTTCTGAACAGACAAACTTTTTTTTTTTTTTTTGGTGAATAATTTGTGGTCGTAGGAAAAATAGTGTACAGTGCTCGTGTGAAAATGACTTTCTTACACTCGTGGGTTTGTCGCACTCGGCTAACGCCTCGTGCTACAATATTCCCACTCGTGTGAAATTAGTCATTTTCCACACTTGTAATGTAATATACTATGACAGCACTAGTGTTGCAAAGTACTTTACAACACTGGTGTGATACATATTATGATGTCATTCTAAAAACAGCTATTGGTTTTGCAAGTGACATATTTATTGTAGTGACAGTAAAAAAAACTTTTTATTTACCTTAAACGGTAGAACCCAAATTAGCGAAAATCATCTTATTTTACATTTATTAAAATTTACGAAAAATAAAAACATAAACAAAAATAGACATAACCACAAAAAACAACTTTCACTGACTGGCACAGTGTTGTGCATTTACAATTTTTATATTTATTATATTTTGTATTATAATGTATAGTTGGTTGCCTAAGCATGATTGTCATAAATTAATAAATCTAGTGACTCAGGCATTCGACTATTGGCGCGGTGATTAGCCGTGGTGGTACAGTTCTGTTAAGATGGCTAAATTGTACTTTTGTGTATTTTTGAATAGTTTACTTTTATGAAATATAGTATAAAGTGCATTAATGGCTTTTTATTGTTAGCACAACAATAATACATATTTTTTCTTAAAAATATGAGGAAAAACTGTTATTTTTACTTAGTTTTACATGTGATGTTCAGTTTCATTAACTCGTTTTACCAATTTTACCCCACCCAGCACCCCTTTTCACTCCCCGATCCCGTAAGTTTATTTACTGATATTTTTAAAAAACGGAATATTTTGGATATGCACCACTTACGTTTTATTTAGAAGAATGTCTAAAATATGTAAGAATCGATAATTTTTAAAAAACCCTTATACTTAATAGCAGAAAACCGTATTAAACTATTAGCGTTATTACCTAACAAAACCATACAATTTTTATTAAGTAAGGGCCTTTTTAAATTCCAAAATGATAAAAGTTATATAATGCTTCTAGGTAGGTGATTTTCGATGTAAAAATTTTGTCAAAACAGTATAATATAGCAGTGAGGAAAAGTATATATCACACTAGTGTTGCAAAGTAAATATCACCCTAGTGTTGCAAAGTTCTCAATTGTTTTTTATTTTTTCTGAACAGACAAACTTTAATTTATTTATTTTTTGGTGAATAATTTGTGGTCGTAGGAAAAATAGTGTACAGTACTCGTGTGAAAATGACTTTCTTACACTCGTGGGTTTGTCGCACTCGGCTAACGCCTCGTGCTACAATATTTCCACTCGTGTGAAATTAGTCATTCTCCACACTTGTAATGTAATATACTATTTTCTACTACTGTACAAATAAGAAAACTTTGTGGTCCTAGCAACGCGAATGATAACGAAAGAGAACCTTCGTGTTACTTGGTTGCTAAGCGTTGCTAGCTACAAAAGTAATATTTTCAGCGCCTGGACAAAAGAGTAAGAGTAAAAAAATAAAAAATGCTTGTGGGAAATATTAGGATTTATTTATAAAAAGTAACTAATTTATGACAAAATATTTTAAAAACTGGGTTAGGTATTGACATTAAAAGTAATTGTGCAATTTGAGCAATTAGCAAATGAAATTGGAGGAATAATACTTAAATTAACAGTTTTTAAATTTGTTGTTGGGGTATCGTTATCACCTTTAACTACGTTAATTTCATTAATTCATATTTTTCACTGTTACTTCATTAGAGAAAATATTGGTAGGAACTCGTGTAAAATCTTCTTTGAAATTTCCCCTACTACTATAGGATTCAGTAATATATCCCTCCGCAACAGAAGAAGACTTCCAACCTCCATGCCTTTTTAAGTCCAAAATATCGACATCCGAAGCATTGGCAAGGAACGTAGTTGACGTTCTTCTAAAAGAATGGCCAGTGTATCTACTGATGTCTTCAAGCTTCAAAAACTTTGCAATTTCTTTAGGTACATTTGAAATAGTGTGCTTTCCAATTACTTGAATAACACATTTACCTCTTTCATAACGAAACAATAAGCACTCATTTAGAGCATTCCTTGGTCTCAGCTTAATATATTCCTGTAGAAATCTGACATAAGGAACTGAGCCTTCATCGTTGGTTTCTACAAAGTTTCTTTTAACTTTATTTTTAAACTCCACTATTTTTACTATAGCCACGTCATTTCTTATTTCTACATCACTTAGCTTCATTCTGTATATTTCGTCTGTCCGGCATGCCCCAGCCACTCCCATAATGGCTATTACTTTCATTGCTAAGTAACTTTGATCAGGCGCGTTGAGTAAAAACTTTATGATTTCTTCTTTTTAAAATTTTTTGACTTTTTTGCCTCATAACCATTGTTTTTCCTTTTAATAAAAGCAACTAGTTTCTTAAACTCCGAAATATCTTGATTTTTGTTTACGGAAATTGTTAACTTGAGCATGGAATATACAGACCAGAGGGTTGGTGGTGATAAAGACTCGGATTTTTCTTGAAAATACGCCAACATCACATTTTCGTCAATTCGCCCCACATTTTTTGTAGCAAGCCATTCAGGAAACGATTTATATGTTTGATGGTACCTCTCTTTAGATTTGTCTGGCAGAAGTGAGGCACACGCAATGTCAGCTGCCTTTTGGATGCCATTTTCATATTCATTTAACATTTTAAAATGGGAATAGATTTATACTAAATTAACAATAATTCAATATCTGACAAGTGCTGATGACAGACAATGTCAACAATAAATGTGTTGCTATGGATTAATTTTTAACAGGTAAAATTTCAAAATCTCTGATATTTCTATTAAAACATGATGTTAATGATTAATAAATTATGCGATACATAGAACAGTAGCAGAAAAATATAATACATTACACGATGCGATAGGCCTTTCAAGTGTTCGGAGCCACCTTGTAATGTAAATAACTATTTCAAAACGTTGCTACTTTCTATACTATGTAATGTGTATTTATTTTTAACTTTGCTAGACTCAAATGAGACTGTTTATACAAAATTAACAACCAGAACAGTACCTAATTTGTTTTGTTATTATGGCGCGGATAAACTCAAGCGTCTGTAAACCTTTGAAATGACACAAACATGGCTCTCGCTAAAATAATGATCATATTGTTTCTATAAACAACAAAGCTTGTTTAATGAAGGTATTATTCCCATTGCGTTAGCAGTCCACTTAAACACACTAATGACCTAAATCTGGGTGAAATTTCCCATGCCGCTGCCAAGTTTTACCCCCATAATGACTACTTGTAATTTAATTAATGTGACAAAATTTACAACTAAGGCAACTAAGTTTGCGGATCTAACACTTAAATAATTTTGTTTGTTACATTCGTAGAATGTTATTGCGAAATAGTTATTTTGGGTTTTACAATGTGTAAAAAGCGTGAAAAATGTGTGTCGATAAACAGGGTATCTCTATTATCTTTTTATCGTTACTGTTAAAAATGTTAAAATAAATAGCTTGATTCGATAAAAAAATACAACAGCTTTAAAACGACGCGGATATATGTCAAACATCGCCTTCTAGATGTTAAAATTGTACTAAAGGCAGAGACAAGAATGAGACGAGCAACTAAATGTAAATAAATTATCCGAGAGAGAGATAGCTGCTGGGCCTTCCTTGTCTGTCTTCAAGGCAGGTAAACGCAGATGGCGCGTGAGTCGACTTTATCGTTTGCCCGCCAAATTCAAATTATATAGCTGTGCCATTTTTGCCCTTAATGTTAGGTACTTGTTTTTGTTTCCTATTAATATAAAATATTGGGGGTGAGTTCAATAATTACACACACCTTATTAAAAATTTCATTTATTTGGTTTTTATAAAGATTTTTTCTTACAGATAACCATGGCAATATTACCTTAAATTATCTGTTGAAAAGCACAAATTTAATATATACACTGTGATCACTAATAAAAGTTAATATTTAAAGTCCAATTAAGTGTAAAAAACCACGAAACACAATAAATCACAGAAAATGTAAACAAACTGTCCAAACAAATCGGCCATTGAAAAATATCAAACATAAATATCGATTAACAATTCGGCGTGACTGCCTGCGGCAACTTTGTCAAGTTAAAAATATTCGATTAATGGTATATTTTCTTTCTCTTAATTAGATGTTAGCCAAAAAGGACATTAAAGTTTACATGCAGAAATTGTAAACAACTTGGCAACCAGGGCAAAGCGATGATTGCTCCATCTACGATAGCCTGCCATGATGAAAGACAAAGACATATTTATTGGAACTTGCGTTAAACCAGAAAGAGATAAATACAATAAACAAATTGTTAGGACCAGTTACTCGTCTCATTGTTGTCTCTGCTAAAGGCTTATTCTTGTCGCGATGATCATCTTCTTACCTTTAATTGCTGTCCTGGTGAGTGACTCCATCTACTAAGAAGTAGATTTATTAATTCAGGATCTTTTAATTTTTGCTTTGTTTATAGGACTTGGGAACATAAACTAATAGACAACCAGATACACTTTCAACAATTTTTAGAAAATAACATTGTGACATTTATCAAAATTTAGGTTAGAATTACTAATTAATTTGTTTTTAAATGTCAGAACTTTTGCTTAAATAATTATATTTTGCTAAAATAAAATAAAACAAATAACTAAATGACAAACGGTAGATTTTTGCTATTGACTATGGTAAAGCCATTAAATCTAAATAGTAAAAAAACATCGTGATTACGAGACTGTCCTCCAAGAAAAACATTTAAAAAATTGTATTTTCAAGTAGTAGACAATCCAGATGTAACAAATTTTAAAGAAAATTTTGGACAATTTTACCTTTTAAAAAGTGAAAATAAGTAGCTACACAGGAAGCTAAGCATTTTCACTTGGACCAGTTTTGAAGTTTAAATATCTTAAGTGTGACTAAAACTTTGTAATAAAAGCGGATAAACAAACAGCAGCTATAAACCCTAAAATTTTATTAAAATTGTGTTTATCTTTAGTATTTACAAGTATAGGTATAAACTAATTCTAAAAATGTTTATAGGAACTTTTCTTTATAAAATAATATTGGAAATTACATTTTAAAGTTTGGTATACCGTAGTTAAAAAATAACCTTTTTTTATTTGGAAACAAGTTAATTTTAAGCCACCCTGTATATCCAACCTTTAAATATTTTTGTGGAAATATATTTTGTTTCGTTAAGTTAGTAATTAAAAAGTTTCCCATTTGGTAAAAACTTCCGAAGACACGCTGTATTTTTTAATTTTATTACACTTTTCTTTTAACCACTTTTAAAATATTATGTAAACGAAATTTTTAAATAAATTGTATTTTAAAACATCAAATAAACATTTTTCTTGGAGATATATTACGTATTTTTTATTAACGTTATATTAAACCAGGCAAATTTTCACCTTTACCCCTGGAAACGAAATTGGTATTCTAAATATCTTTCTGGAAGTTCCTACGCTGTGCTTTTAAATCCATAAATTTAAAATAAAAGCATTTTATTATTTAAATTATTCAAATAACGTTCTTAGGGTTCGTTTATTTAAATTGGTAATCCACTTTCAGCCGGCACTTGTACACAATGTGCATAATGCAAAATTTCCTTTACATTATTGATAGAAAGAAAGAAGTGGCAAATGTTACGGAAAAGGGGACATTTTAACTTAACTGATTTAATTTTCTTTTTCTACAGTGGTTGATTTACAGTACATTGAATTGTTAGATTTATATACAGGGTGTCCTTAAAAGATTTATATCAAATGCATTTAAAACTTCATGCGCCCTCAGTTTGCAAGAGGGAGATGTAAATGTTTGATTATTATTTCTTTATTTTTTTATATTACTTACAAAACGTGTTTA